>JAOTOM010002958.1:0-126270 GCA_034440615.1 Ashinkailepas kermadecensis
AGGACGTCTCTTCAAACTGTAAAACTTTCCCACCATAGGGTGGCAGGAACACAGGTATTCCAAGACATGGCTCCAAAGCTGGAGAACAGTGTTCTCAGTGTGCATGCGCATCATCTTGCAAGTTGCTGTTGGCCCATTGTTGTCAGCAATTCTGGTGGTTGAGATTGTTGTGGTGTGTGAAGCTGTAGTCTGGCTGCTGACTGCTACAAAACGTGATTAGTTTGAGTGGTGACTGTAAGTGGAATAACCAGCATTTTTTGGGTGTCGTTCTGTGTTTGTTTTTATTGATATCTTTGTTCCCACATTTGTGTCAGAGTACATGTGAAGCCCATCCTATCCAGTATGAACCCAGAGTGCAAAAATGTTTTCAGAGATAAAATCTCTTAAGAAGTGCTTTAATTCCCACCCTGGTTGTAACATCACAAAAACTACAGGGTCATTCATATGCTTTGTAATTAGCATATTTTTGGAGATGGACCACTAGATACTAGGAGGATGGCAGTAGGCAGTTAGACCTGGCATAATGATACGCATAAATTAAAAGCGACCACAAAGTATAATTCTTACATCAGTTTTAATAACAAAATAGGTTTTACTATCAATGCTGCTGAAATAAGTAAAATTGATCTTACAAACATCAGCAAATTGCAATACTCTTTCTGATTTACGTGAGGACTGCACTCAGCTCTACTGTATCTGGCAACTGATGAATCACTGCCAGATGACAAATTGGCACTATGGTTAAATTAGCAATAACAGTAGAGAAAATGATAACAAAAGTATGCTTAATCTATGTCTACCAAGTCATAAATCCATACCTGATACTCCCGACATGCTCACATCGCACAACTAATAAATATTCACAACACACCTCAGGAGTAGGACGCTCATGCACCAACTGATTTGTTACCTGCCGTCTACTGGGATATGGGTTTTGGAATATAAAATGGTTTAAGAAAAGTTATACTAAAAACAATGTCTAAAATATTTTTATTCCTACCAACAAGCAATAATTTTTGTCAACAAAAAGCTGAGAAAACTGAAGTAACCAATTCTTATTAATAATAAATATTATCCAATGTACTTTTGTAGTTCATGTCTGGAATGTTTTAATTGAAGCCAGGAATGACCTAGGATTAAAAGCGACTAGACTGGAGAGCAAATTGCCGCTGTAAAACCACCTACTGTTCACCCACTGAGGGCAGTACCTACCCACCAATTGTCAAGGGCTGGCATCACACCTGAAAACTTCAGTGATGAAGACACCAATAACCGACAACCATAACCATTTCATTGAGGTATGTTAAATGTTTCCAGCTCTATGTAAAATCCATAGATAATAACATTTGTGTTGACACTGGCAAGGAATGATGCAGTATAGGCCATTACCGACTGAAAAGCATGCATTTGCAACAGGAATGAGAGGTCACTTGGTCTTAATCACAATAAGAATTGTATTCTTGCAATGTTTTTGAATACCACATCATTGCAGAAGTGCACACTTACTGCACTATTTCCATGGCATTATTAAACAGGCTTGGTGCACATCTCAGTTGAGGTGGCCAATGTTTCAAAATGTCTTGTTTCATCCTTCCTGGAGGGCCACTGGTTCTCCAAAAACTTGAGAATGAGGTATTATTGGATTCACATCAAGGAATGTAGCATGTTTTCCCACGCCTCTACCTCAATTAGCTATAAAGTCATAAAGTGTTAAGGCTTAATAAGAGCCACAAGGGCCCATCTGGGTTAAGCCTATCTAGAAAAGGTACTAGAAATGTACATAATCTCACCCCAATCAATCCCTAATCCCAAGTTCCTAGGAAGCTATATATCCCAGCCTATCTAGCAAGTGGATGATGCTAGCATCATCCACTTGCTATTGCATAACACCCTCAACAATTGCAAGCTCCTCCCATCTTACCCATTGTGCTACCATAGCCCCTGCTTAAAGGGGTCTGTGCCGTGCACATTTAACATAAATATTATCCCCTCCATCCAAATTAGACATCAAAAACAAAATTTTCCTGCCTAAAAAATTTGTCCACCCTACTTTTAAATACATTCAATGAGGAACTCCCCACAACATCAGCAGGCAGCCCATTCCACTGATCAACAACCCTTTGACTGAAGACCTGCTGTCGCTTAACTGTCCTACACCTCAACTTGTCTAACCTGAGTTGGTGACCCGTGTTACTTTAAACTGAAGAGCACCATTTAAATTGACCTGATCTAGTCCTTTAACCATTTTGTACATTTCAATCATGTCCCCCCTTACAAGCTATGTAGCATATCAAGTAGCAAAATAAAAACCTGGTATTAAATTTCGTCAGCAGTGTCCATTGCACAAGTTCCACACCAAGCACCATCACCATACTCACTAGCTATCGGTGTGTCTTTCCAAGAAGACTGGATTGAGGTGCTTAGGTAGGTGGTACCTACCTATCTAGCCGGTCAGTTCAAGTTCGTAAAAATTACTTCGTGTTGTCGCTCCAAATGGTACCCGATACCGATATATTGTAAAGGGCATTGCCCGATACACATGCCACCGATAGAGTCCTAATCAGATGGACCCTTCCGGAGCTTTCGCCTTTTTACGCCAAGTACGTCTTATCGTTTTCAGGGCTTCCAAATTAGGATGAGAGGTTTTTTGTGTAGTCAATTTTCGATTATTTCTTAGTCGCTGACGGTTAGCCAATAAAAGATGAGAATTTCGCATGCCTTCCGTGATTAATTTCACTTGCCTATTACCTACCTATATGGGAAGTAAGGCCAGCGAAAAGGCATGCTTAGTAAAGTTTCAAAATGGGAAGGACGAGCTATTCTAAGGCCGATTCCTTCCATTTAAGGAACGGATCCAGGAATTTTCATCAGGCGGGGAGACACATTTTCTCGGAAGTGCGCCGGGCGTATTTTCCCTCTGAAAAGGGCGTTTTTGGCTGAAAAATACATTGAGCGGAGGGGGAGGATGCACTCGATCCTTCCTGGCGGATCGCATTTCCCGGCCGGAAGGGTGCCACCTTTCAATTGGGTGTAGGGCACTTGCCCCCTATATCCGCCACTGATATTTATGACGAATTAATGGGTCAGCATTAACAAGTGGTTCTTGAACCCATCTATCTGATAGAGATTCACCAATGGTACCTACGGGGATGTGTGAAAGAGCACCACCTAGAAATCGCAAGGTCACGCAAAAATATTTCGTGAAATTCTCGAAAGACTAGAAAACTCCACTTGCGATGTGATCTAATAGTGTTTTCGACGGCTATCTGTTCCATGCATTAACGCCCTCAAATGCTGCGAGCCTGATAGCTGATGCATTAATGGCACCCTCCTAATCAGAGGCGGAATTTCACCACGAATATTGGAGGGACTAAATGCATGGAGGAAATGGAAGGCCTTGAATCAATTTGGTGGGCCTACTCTATATGGTTCCATGCTTAACTCGAAATATGTTGGGAGGGTTCATATAAAATATATTAATAATACTAAGATAATCCACACAATAAATCGGCCTTCAGAAGCTAACAGAAACAAAAATCAACTGGCAGCCGACTTCAGTTTCACTCACAGCGCTCTTGTCACAAACATGGTTATCCGGCTTATTCCGGTTAATGACGCCTATTACAGCGTTCCATGAATTGGGGATTGCCGGATTTCATTTTGAAATCAGTGCCTGGTTTTATGTTGGGTTTTGGTGTTTTGTGAGGAAGAATGGCGACATCCACTGGACGTTTCAGAAATGTTCGCATGTCAAAAACTATTAGAAGTAAGAACATCTTGCTTTTATTGACGCTAATCTCCGTTCGCTCAATGTTGTGTATAATTGGCGTCACAAAAAGTGTGGCACTCAGGCTGGGCGTCCTGCCACCTAAATATCCTGTATAGTTATGGGTGTGGTGGGAAACAGTATACCTATGCAGGGTATTCAGGTTCCGGGACGCTCAGCCTGGCTGCAATGCTATTTGTGACAGCAATATAGTACAAGCCATGGGAATATTTGATCATGATCTTGTGGTACCCATAGCCCAGAAACGTACTGTCAAGTTTCCAGGATAATGCATTTTGTGCTTTGGGTATTAGATATGCATCAAGGAAAGGCATACACTGGTGTATTAGGATTAGATGTACACATCACCTTTAACTGGTTCATCAAGAATCAACTAAAAGTAAATCCTTCTAAAACTGAGATGGTTGTTTGCCAATCTTTTAGATAGCATATGCCTGTGGAATTCGGTAAACTTTACCTTTCGGCCGACACATACTGCCAAGGTTAGTTATTTGTAAAGAGTTGCCTATACAATGTCGCATATATTTCATGACGGCCGAAAAATTGGCTTCGGAGGATTCTGTTTTTCCGGTTAGGTTAGGTTAGATTATATTATGCTATGATAAATTTTGTATATTATGCTACATTATCTTACTCTAGGTTAGGTGGTAATCTTTACCAACACCCGACTCCTGTGACGTCACTTCCCTGACTCCTGTGACGTCACTGTTCCCCACTGTACACCTTTTTACAAATCACTAACCTTGGCAGTATTTGTCGGCCGAAAGGTAAAGATTACCTGGAATTCTCTGTTCATCTGGGCCAGTTTGAAATAGTACCCACTAGGTCTGTGAAATTACTTGGTGTGAAGATTGAATCACACCTGTCCTGGAATGTGCATGTATACTGTTGTGCATCTGTATAACAGCATACTCATTGGGCTCATGTTTTCTCACATTATGAGATGGGTGCTAATTGAGGCACTCATATTCCCACACATAAGATACTGTGTGTCTGTTTGGGGAAGCTGTAGCAGAGCCCAGAAATGATGCATTCAAAAATGCATAATCTTTGGTGCCAGGATTGTTGCTGGCTGGCACTACCGGGATCATGTGTCACCAGTGTTGATAGAACTAGGATGGCTCAAATTCGAGGCTTCATATCCAAGGCAGATGTTCACTTGGTTTTCAAAATTTTGAACGAGTTCACTGGCTTAGAACTCATTCAGGGTCAGCTAAACTGTCGCTCAACTGTGTTGCAACAGAGCACCAGGGCCATGGCTAACTGTAAGCTCCAGGTACCATGATGCTGCACAGAATTCTTGTGCACTCCTTCATACTGAGGGCTTGCTGAACGTGGAACAATCTGCCTCCAGATGTGAGGAACTCAGGTGGCTACAATGTTTTCAGACAGGCTTTCGGTCATGCTGCACATGTTCGGGCTTTAATTTCTGGCCTCCGGAGCATCACTTACATACATATCATACATATTGAATATATATACATATTATATAATATATAAATACATATGTATATTATAAATATATATATACATATTAAATATGGCATATTTTTCCTTCCAACTTTTTATTGCATTTCTCAGTCTTCAATAACATGTTTTGGCCTTGCTGAGTTGTTCCCAAATTGAGAAAAGAATCTTCAGCTGCATGTCAGTAGCAGTCATTTGAAACCCGCTTGTATTAATGTGTGTTTGGTATTCAAAATATTTTGTATTTAAATACTTAGAATAACAAATTGGATGCGGCCAATATATAATATGCAACCAGCATACTTGATATCATTCCAGGGTATTAGTCATCCTACTGTAGGCTAATGCCCCTTTTTTGCACAATGTTTCAGTTTTGATATTCACATATTGTTCAGATTGGTTCCATCTCATGCTAGCTGAGTACTGCAGATTTGGTTTTTGTGTCTTGCCACAATTGTATATTACAGCACTAAAAGTCCAATGCAAATATGTAGCAATGTTTGTGAGTTGCCTTAACTCCTCTTCCCACAAGGTATACATAGCACATCTCTTCTAAGGTGTGCTATGTGTACAGCACATAGCATGCCTGAGAACATGTTAGGTTTTCATCTTTAAATGCCTTCACCCTCCCTTCTCATGTTTCCAAATTCCTCTCCCTTCCTGCCTTCCCATTCCTTCTCCCTGAAAGCAAAAATTTCCTCCAGAGGAATCTCCTTCCAGTTAAGAACTTCTGATGTATGGGGACTGTGACTGAACAAAGTACTGGCTGATCATGTCCAAAGGGCACATTTGACCAATTATTGTGGTTGTATGATGAAGCATACTGGCACAGTGTAGTCTTTTGTCATGTGCGTTCTTTCACATGTGTCAGCAGTAGTCTGGTGTTGCCCTCAGGGCGTCGAGACAGTGATGAAGAGCCTGTCAACATCGACTTCAGTCGGCCACCCTGCGCCAATGTGCAGGAGTTCATGTGGTGTGCATGCCAGCGTGACGGCATCAGCCGAGGCCAAAGACTGGCATACCTCAATGCTCTGGTCAAAGTGTTTTCCATCCTCGAGGATCAGTACGACCTGGTCTTCTCACGGGAGGAGCTTATCTACTGGTCAGTAGTGGTCATGTGAGCTTTGCTTTTTTGGGGGAGGGGTGATATGGCATGCCCAAACTCTGGAGTGGGAAGGACAACCGACCTGCTGCTATTACTTGTATGAGAACTTTAGATGCTATGTCGCTTTGTGATTCAACTAGTCAGCTGTTTTCTTTATGTTGGCAGCTGCACTCTGAGAAATAATTTGGTTGTCACATGGGTCGTTCATTTGTTGTGCTGCTGTGTTTGACGAGCTGGTGAGGGAGATGGCAATGGAATTGCTCACCAGTGTACCTGGTGGGTAGAAGAGATCGGATCATTCACCAGTGTGGGTGGTAAGGTGAAGCAGTGGAGTTCCTCAGTGCTGTGTTTCTTTTCATGCTCTAGTCTGCGAATACCATTGCTGAACGAGACCAAGGAGGTGCGAGCTGCTGGGTACAGAGCCCTGCGCTACCTGGTCAGCACTACAGAAGATGTTAAAGCTGTCATCCGATTCCAGGTGAGTTAGACTGCCTACTCGTCACTGCTCAACAGTTAAAGTTGTGAATTTAAGTGTATAAAGTGAGAAGCTAAAGTGTGTGGCTGCTTGTATTGTTCTTACCCTGGATGAAGCTGCCATATTATGGTGCATAGTTTTTGTTCCATGATGGCTATTGATTATTATTTCCATATTACCAACCCCAGTCTGGAAGTTGTTATGTAATATGTATGCAAATATCCGTCCTAGCACAGCTCTGTTGATCGTTTTTTTGGCACAGTATCGCACAATTTTGCAAAGTATTGCTCTTGAATACTTTGCAAAGTATTGTTCACATGTGGACAAACCTCATTCAGCTGACCTACAGTGCCTGTGAGCTGAAGAGGCAAGTCGCTTATAAAGCTGTGTGTCACGGCCATGTTCATGATATTATCTGCTCGTCTCTGCTTCTCTTCTATATATTATTTGCTTTACCTGTATAGATGCAACCTAAAAGTAGTTGGTACTGATGGCCCTAACTTCCTGTCAAGTGCAACCAATGTGCTGCAAAGTAAGGATAGCAATGCGAGAAGTAAGTAAGTTTTGATGTTAGAGATATGAGACAGGATGTAGACTAGTGAGGCTAGGGGCCCCTGAAATGAGGAAAATTTGGGACCCAATTTTCAGTTTGAAGAAAAAACATCTGAAATAACTACATACAACTGAACACAGCAACTGAGCGCATCTCAAAACTGGTGGCCTTTTCATCTTAGATGAGCTATTCTACTAGTCAGAGGGCGTTCTTTGTAGCTGAACCTCTCGCCCTTGAAGTTTAGAGAGATTTACCGTCGAGGTGTTTTATAGCTGGAAGAAAAGAGAGCAGAGAGCATGGGTCTCTTTGTTTTACCTATTTGGCATCAACAAGGAACATCGGTAGCCTGAAAATAGCTAGCATTAACTCCAGAATAAGATGTATAGTGAGTCTGGGCTGTGTCCAAATGGAACTCTCCTTCAGGATCTTGTCACTGCTCCTCCACTATCTGCATTCAAGGGGCTACTGGATGGAAACTGGCATGCTATCCAGGAGGAGAGTTACCATCCCACAGTTAAATGACAGGATAATTAACTTGCAGAACAATTAAAATAAGATGAACTAAGAAAAGTCCCACCATAACGTGACACCTATGGTAGTACCAGAAAGTATGTAGTGAGTGCATGAACCCAAGTATCTGATATCTGCTTAGGCAGGTAATTATGGTTTGATTAGCATGGATATTGGTTTTAATATATGCAAAATCTTAGAAGATGAAATTATATTCCCGTGATTAGTTTTGTCCAGCTTTGTCCGGTTTTAACCGATTAATGCTGGTTAGATCCACTGGTCTGGCCTAAAATAGCTTTGTCCGGCTTTTTGCCAACCATGCTGATGGCTCTCCATGGGGAGATATTGATGATAAAATTGATCTATCCATAGATAGCGATGAATTCCCCAGTCGACATCTCTCAGCACCGAAGCGCTCTGTGTGCAGATCCGGCAACTGACGGCCGTCCGTTGGCAGATCCCGGTGCTGATGGTCCGCTCTCTGGACCTGATCCTGGAGAACACGATGGAGCGGTTGCAGTCGCTGCGCCTGGCGCGCCGCCTGCTGGCCGTGGCTCCGGACCTGTTCCCTGACGCGCTCACGCGCTGCCTGCTAGCCATCGCCGCTGACGGGCCGCTGCTGCGCGACAAGCTCTGGATGATAACCGTGGCGACGCTGACGCAGCTGTGTGAGTGCTCCAGCCTGTGTTTGTGAGTCCTGTGAGTGAGTCTGACGTAGCTCCGTCGTTGTTATAGTCCGACACAGCTCTGTATGTGCTATAGTCTGACGCAGTTCTGTATGTGCTATAGTCTTACGCAGCTCTGTGAGGGATATAGTCTGATGCAGCTTTGTATGTGATATTGTCTGACGCAGCTCTGTGAGTGCTGTAGTCTGGCGTAGCTACGCGATTAGCCAAGTGTAGTTTCGCTACGTGAACTGCCTGATTTTGTTTTCCTTGTATAGCTGCTCCAACCGAATCAATAGCAATAAGCGTGCAGCCTCTGCTGGCACCGATGTACCCGATTTAGACCCCCCTCCCCGGGGGGCCGCCAGATAACCACTAGCAATCCATGCCATGCACCCTCAAGCCCAAATAATATATCCAGCTGACGCCGGTCTCGCCATGGCAGATGTGTGACCCTGCGCGGTGCTAACCTGTGTGTCTGTGATCTCGACAGCGATCAGTGCGGCTCCTCTGCTGGCCCGCTGCGGCGGTGTGACGTCGGTCTCGCCATGCCGGATGTGTGACCCTGCGCGGTGCTAACCTGTGTGTCTGTGATCTCGACAGCGATCAGTGCGGCTCCTCTGCTGGCCCGCTGCGGCGGTGTGACGTCGGTCTCGCCATGCCGGATGTGTGACCCTGCGCGGTGCTAACCTGTGTGTCTGTGATCTCGACAGCGATCAGTGCGGCTCCTCTGCTGGCCCGCTGCGGTGGTGTGCACGTGCTGTTGCGCTGCGTGCTCGACTGCTACCAGCCGCGCGCCGGCGACGCCGTGCTGTCGGCGCTGTTCGGCTTGCTGGGCCGATCCGGCACCAGCTGGCCCGACCTCAGTCTGCTGCTGGCGCCGCTGGCCGACCCGCATTACGGCCACCATGCGCTCGAGCTGGACAGCAGGAGGTGAGACCGCCTCCCGCCGTTGTTGCCGTCGATCAGATAACTCGGCACCGTTGTTCAGCTTTGGTACCGTACGAGGTGCTGAACACAATCAGTTGAATTGTCGTCGTATATTGTTGGATCAAGATCGAGTCTGCAGTTTCGGTGGACTTGTGTAGCTGGTGTAGCTGGTATATAGTGCATAATGTGTAGAATTGGACTCGTTTGATCGTAATTCATTTGATGTTTTTCACCTTCCATTTTTCTTCATGGACAAAAAATTAATGTGATCGCTATCGTATGTGTATTGAAGATTAAGTGGCTTGCGAGGTTAGGTTCCAATGCGAGGCGAGGTTAGGTTTAAGTTTCTTGCATAGTTGTGCTTCAGAATGTTGCTTGGATGTGTTTCAATTAACTGCAAGGCTGTTAATTGCTGAAGCAAGGCTTCAGTGGCTTTCAGTGTTGCTTGGCCGCGTGTCAGTGGTTTGTACGGATGGTTTTCAACGTGTTTGCGCGGTTGGACTGCAGTAACCAGGCGAGCTCGGAGGAGGTGATACGGTCGGCCCAGGTGGCGCTGTTGTCGGTGCTGCGCTCCTGGCCGGGACTGCTGCTGCTCAGCTCGAGACACGCGGCTGCGCTCGGGGCCCTCATCGACTCGCTGCAGCTGAACCAGCCAGAACTACGGGTAGGTACTGGACCGACTTGAGCTGCATATAGCCACTGAGCGAGCCCGAGTTGTGGATTGACACTCGGCAAGTCTCCACTACGAGTAGGCACGCAACCGCCCTGATTCGATAGGTGCGCTACATGACTAATGCAGTCGATGCGCCATGAAGCCCAGACACGACAGGTGCTTGAATCGGCTAGACTCGTGGTCAGGTGCTGAACCGATCCGATCTACAGGTGAGTACAGAATCAGTTCCACCTGTGGGTAGGTGCTGAGCTGATCTGGACTGCGGGTTGTTGCTGAACCGACCTGAATTGCGGCGCGTGCTGTTTCGATCCAAGCTGGCTGTTCGTGGCTGGCGACGAATGTCAAGGCCAGCGTTTCTATCCACGTCTCTGCTCCATGTGTTTCGTGTTTCCAGAGTCATATTTAGTGGCAATAATGTATGGCAGGCTCCTAATGACACCACAGTGCCTTATGAAATCCGCATGTGTTGACTGCCTGGGTAACCACATACGAAACTCGCATGTGTCCCAGCTGCGCGGTCTTCTCTGCGACACATTAAAAGTTCTTGTTCAGCCGCAGTGTCGCAAATCGGATGCTGGTCACGGCACCGCGGGATGGCGCCGATAGTTGTGTTGGGCGTTGGCAGAGGGCGCTGATAGACATGCTGTTCGAGCTGCTGGGTCGCGAGCCGCCGGACCCGGCCAAGAGCACCGAGGTGGTGGTGCGCGAGTTCCTCGAGTCTGGCGCCGCCACCGAGCAGTGCAAACTGTACGACGGCTTCGTGGCAGAGGAGGCACGCCTCTACTTGCCTCACCTGGGCGACACCAGGTAGGCCTGCCTATACCTGCAACACCTGGGCGACACCAGGTAGGCCCCCCTATACCTGGGCGACACCTGGTAGGTGTATTGCCAGGTAGGCAAGCCTGTGCCTGCAACGCCTGGGCGACACCAGGTAAATGTCGCTAATATAGTCTCTAGCATCGTGGTGTAGCAGGTGTAGTCAGTTATGCAGCCGGTTAATTGATCCCGCAAGCAACCAGTTGAGCAATCCCCCAGTTACTCAGGCAGTCAACTAGACGGACAGTCAACCATGCAGCCAGTCATTTGCGGATTTAACCGGCCTGTACATCTTTGTTGAGTCAGTCAGTCAGTCATTCATTACCATAGCCAGTCATTTAATATCCTAATTAGTTATAAATGACGGGATTTTCGCACGAAGCTGCCAAATAGGTGGTAAATGAGTGGTCGCGGTAGCCCAGTCGACTCAGGAGTTTGACTCTAGATCGCGAGATTGTGGGTTCGAATCCAACAACCGATGGGATTACCGAGGCCACCCACCATCAATGGGCGTAGGGGGTTGGCGATGCTACATTACCTAGCAGTTGAATGCGTCGTAAAAGAGCCGAAGGTTGATCCTCTTCCCCAGACCTGACCTGGTGTTGAACCACTCGGCTGTGCTGCTCTACATCCTGCTGGAGCACGGACTGCTCGAGTCGCTGGTCGAGGTGGTGGTCACCGCAGAGCGGCCGCTCAGCCTGGCCGCCACACTACTCATAGGTGGGCTGCCGTCACCTCACAAGGTCACCGCTCTCAACGGTGGCTCACAATCATGCTGAGGTCACCGTCCCCATTCTGAGCTCACCGTCCGCACAATGCGGTCACTGCCGTCGTAGGTTGGCCACTATCCTTACAGGTGAATCTTCACCATGAGTTGGTTACCATCCTGTAGATAGGTGAGTGGATTACAATCCTTGTAATGCGGTCACCGTCATCGTATGTTGGCCACCGTCCCTACTGGTGAATCATTATCATGAGTTGGTTACCATCCCATGGATAGATGAGTGGATTGTCATTCGTATAATTTGGTCACCGTTCTCATGAAGTATGAATTCATTGTTTGTGACTTGGGCGTGGGTGTGTCGGGTATTGCAGGCGATATTCTGCACCGGGCTAACGAAATTCTGCCGACTGAGTGTTGCCGCTTCTCCAACTGCCTGCCCACGCTGCTGAGCCGCAGCAGCGAGTGTGGTCACACCGAGCGGACGGTGGGTGTGGTCCCGGTGGGCGTGGTCCCACCGAGCGGACGGTGGGTGTGGTCCCGGTGGGCGTGGTCCCACCTAGCGAACGGTGGGTGTGGTCCCGGTGGGCGTGGTCCCACCTAGCGGACGGTGGGTGTGGTCCCGGTCCCACTGAGCGGACGGTGGGTGTGGTCCCACCTGGCCGTAGGACAGCGTCAATGATGTGATGCGCTACAGCGTTGGTGTGACATGTGGCGATATTTTGAAGTGTGATGGCGGTGTGACTGCGGCAGAAGAGTGGCACATGATGCCAGTATGACGCGTGGCGCCAATGCTACGCGCCACGTCCGCAGGTGGCGGAGACGGTCAGCCTGCTGAGCCGGTTGCACGCGGCGCGCCGCCGGGGCGGACTACCGGCCGGTGCCAGTCTGTACCTGCGGCAGCAGCTCCACTTCTGTGGCTGCGATGCGCTCGCCACTTCTGACCTCTTCGACAGGGCAGTCGCCGAGAATCGCCAGGTCAGTCGGGCTCCACCATCAGCTGGTGACTGGAGGCCGCTCCGCCGAAGCAGTTTGGAGATGCGCGGCCGCTGTCGTTGCTGTCCGCCGGGTAGAGAGCAGTTGCAATGGCATGGTGGAAGATTGCGGAGATTGTAGTCAGCATGGCCTGGGTGTGGGCCGGTGCCGAGGTTAGATTGTGTGCCGCTAGTCGTGCAACGGTGGCGGGTGACGTGACCTGTCGCCATCTGTCAACGGTGGCGACTGACGTGACCTGTCCATATCGGTCAACGGTGGCGGGTGACGTGACCTATCGCCATCTGCCAATGGTGGCGACTGACGTGACCTGTCGCCATCTGTCAACTGTGGCGACTGATGTGACCTGTCATCTGTCAACGGTGGCGACTTGCGTGACCTGTTGGCATCTGTCAGCAGTGGCGACTGATGTGACCTGTCGCCATCTGTCAATGGTGGCGACTGACGTGACCTGTCGCCATCTGTCAACGGTGGCGACTGAGGTGGCCTATCACCATCTCCCACGGCCGGTCATCATGCCCGCTGTGTTGGCGGCGGCTGTGGCGTGTGGCGCTTGTGAGGTGCCTGCCGCGGCCTTGTGGCCTCGGTATGACCGACTGCCGTGCCGACAGACGCCTGTCCGCGAAGCCTGTGTACAAAGTCTGCTGACCGATAGCCGACTGATGTCATCGGAGGACGCCGCCGCCTGGTCGTGGCACCACGCACACTGTGTAGTCCAGGTCAGTTGGCGGCTGGACGTCTGACGTGGCGACGTACTGTGTGAGCCGCTTGGTGTACGGGGCAGTACGGCGTACAGGCGGTGAAATGGACTTAATGCTTCGAATGGTACTAGAAATGGAGCTGTGGGTGTTGTGTGATCGGTCGTCTTTATATGGTTAATTATGATGACTGAGTGAGGAGATTTATTGTTGGCATAATTACTGCTTGTAGTTGTTCGCTGTTCCCACCGAGCCGTGCCATCTTCGCCTCTTCTCTGCTCTTCTGATCCGTGTGTCACTGTCTGTCTGACTGTCACTGCCTGTCCCAGGCTTGTCGTGTTTCCTGCACTGTGACTGATCGGCTTCTGGCAGCTCGATATCCTATCTGTACCTCGATCCACCCAATCCTTGTGTCAATCCTGGTCCGTTATTCGCTCTTCTCGGATCCATCTGGCTGTCCAACTTCCAACCGTGTAATTCGTCAGTCTCGCATTACTGCACGCGAACGACCCAGTTCCCGTATCCACCACTGTCTGCCTTTCTTGTCACTCATATCCGTCTCCGACATTGCCGCCCTCTTCGAACACTCGTCCTTTTACCACCAATTCTGACCTGTATCGGCAATGTCCTGACGTGCATCCTCTATAGTCTGCCATGTGTCGTCAGTGTCTGTATCCTGACCTGCATTGTCTGCATCCTGACCTGCATCGTCTGAATCGTCGCATGTATCGTCATCGTTCTGACCTGTGTCGTCTGTATCCTGATGTGTATCGTCAGTGCCCTGACCAGTATAGTCTGTATTTCAACCTGTATAGTCTGTATCTCAGCCTGTATGGTCTATATCCCGACCTTTATCCTCAGTGTCCTGAACTGTACCATGTGTATCCGGTGCTGACGTGCGGCGCCGTTGGTCAGCTGTCGGCTCGTCAGCACAGCAGCCAGCTGTGCCCAGCGCTGTCGCGGCTGTGCGCTTACCTGCGGCCCAGCAGCCGGCAGTACTCCCGGCTGTCGGCCGCCGGCTCGGACCAGCAGACGCTGGTCATGGCCGACCTAGTCACCGCGCTGCTCGACATCGACGCGGTGAGGCTCGGCCGACTGGTGCCACACCGCCTGCCGGACGGGTCAGGTGTCACGGGGACAAAGTCCGGTGTCCTGAGGACCGAGTCAGGTGTCCTGAAGATGAATGAGTCAGGTGTCCTGAATCAGGTGTCACGGTGACGGAGTCACGTGTCTTGGAGATGAGGTCCCTGGGATGTGGTCAGGTATCTCGGAGATGGGTCAGGCGTCCCGGGGACGGGGTCAGGTGTCCCGGGAACGTGGCCAGATGTTCAGGGGACGGATCAGATGTCCCGGGGATGGGGTCAGGTATCCCGGGGACGGATCAGGTGTCCCGGAGACGGGTCAGATGTCCCGGGGACGGGTCAGGTGTCCCAGAGACGGGTCAGATGTCCCGGGGACGTGGTCAGGTGTCCCAGAGACGGGGTCAGGTATCCCGGGGACGGATCAGGTGTCCCGGGGACGGATCAGGTGTCCCGGAGACGGGTCAGATGTCCCGGGGACGGGGTCAGGTGTCCCGGGGACGGGTCAGGTGTCCCGGGGACGGATCAGGTGTCCCGGGGACGGGTCAGGTGTCCCGGGGACGGATCAGGTGTCCCGGAGACGGGTCAGATGTCCCGGGGACGTGGTCAGGTGTCCCAGAGACGGGGCCAGGTATCCCGGGGACGGATCAGGTGTCCCGGGGACGGGTCAGGTGTCCCGGGGACGTGGCCAGATGTTCAGGGGCTCGGACCAGGTATCCCGGGGACGAATGAATAGTTCATGAGACAGGTAAGCGAGACAACTGCAAGCGATGGGTTGAAGCTTAGTGTCTTTGTGATTGCTCAGCATGTTGGATATAAGCGACATGACCTACCTTCTGGTTTTCATCATGTTAATTCGGTTACCGGTCTGAGATGGTTTTAAATTATCCTCTATACATTATAATTGAATGAAGCTCAACAAAATTAAATGCAGAACAAGTAATTTACTATGGCTAGTTCCACTGTCATTCTAGCACTGGCCTACCACACGAATTGTATGATAAAACCTGGTATTACTGAGCACTGGCGGATCTAGCCCTCCGGTTTTGGGGGGGGGGGGGCAACTTTCTGTTTTCGGCGTCAGCCCCCCTCCCCTCCCCCAGTGGCGTACTTAGGAATTGCATCAGAGGAGGGGTCGAAGGGATTTGGAGGGTGCCCATTCTCCCACTATTTTTTTGTTAAAAGTATCGGATTTCTACCACTATTTGTCAAATGGACCCATTTTTTACAGTAATAATTAATGACAACATAATTTCCTGTGTAGGGGCCCCAGCCTACCTCCACCGCTTCTAAGTTACGGGATTTTTGTTCTTGTTTACCAAAACGTTCACGTTCACGTTCAACGTCTTGTACCACGTCAAGGTTCGTGCACGTGTACACACTGGCAGATCCGATTTTGTCAACTCTTGCTGTAAGCAGAACTTGAGCAGCATAGAACCCCCGATGTGTGTCAGAATGTACTATGCTACCATATTGGCTTCCAAACAATTATAAAAAATACCTTTAAAATTGGAGATTCTTTCATCCAGACGATATTTTTTAACCTCGGCAAAGGTTACTGCATTTTCATTCAGTTTACTTCTGTTGGTTTTGGGGGCCAAAAGACACTATGCCCCCCCCCCTTTGAAGCGCTTGGGGGAGCCATGGCCGGAATGCCCCCCCCCCCCTGGATCCGCCAGTGTTACTGAGCAACAATTGATCTTGTATGTGCGCAGAGTATGTGCGGCACGTGCTGTCATCTGTTGGGCGAGCTAGTCACCAACATCGCACAGTTCCTCCGCGCGGCGGCGTCTGCTGAGCCGGACAGCGGCGCCCAGATCAGTGCCAACTCGCTCATCAACACTAACGTGCAGTACTACTTCTTGCTGGTGGGACGCGTGTCCAGTTCACCGCGAGGCCGAGACCTGCTCGACCAGCACGATTTTTCCGACATGTGAGTGTCTGACAGCCGCGATGGTGTAGGGTATCGGCCTGGACTATTATCGGAGCTGGTTGACCGGTGGCTTTTGTTGACCGGAGCTCTAGGCTGGGTGTCACCACCGTCCCCACACCGTGACACTGTGTTCAGTTTCGCTGTGTTGCTTCTGCTGTGCTGGTGAGCTCCTGCGCTACCCAACTCCAGATCTTCCTTAAGCGCCATCAGCTGCAAAAGTATCTAGATTTTACAGGAACCCACTTCAGGAAGCGTTGTTATCAACGCCAGCCAAGGGCGCTAAGGTTTGTTGTTTCAGGATCTGTCCATCCCTGACCACCGCATATGCTGCCACTGCCAAAGTTACAGCACATGAAACAGTGGCCTTGGGCGCTGTATGGCCGACGCAGTCGGTGCGCCCCTAAACTCCAATAACCAACCAAGCCCGGACACCACTTAATCGGCGCATAAAAACATCACAATCCTTCAGGAAGGAATGTCATCATCCACTTACCGAGATATCGCAGTAGCATGGGAAGTGCCATATGTCAACGATCATATGTTTATGTGTGCTTGTGGAGATAATTTGTTGAGTGGGTTGACCGATTAATTTTGAGCTAAGCGGGTGATTGTATTTCATCATTTACCCAGGCTCTTCCGCATTTCGGGAATAGACTGAACATTTTCACCTTCACTGGCTCAATTTTGGTGGCGTCTGTTGGCGCTGCGGTGTTGTGGTTTGTCCGCCAGGTCGGCCGGTTTGTTGTTTGTTGTTTGTGGTGCTGACATGGCGGCCGGCGGCAGACTTCTGAACCTGACGCGCACCAACAGCTGGGACTACTACGTGAAGCTGGTGGTATCCAGTCTCGACTACAGCGAGGGCAGCTGGGCCTGGTAAGTCGTCAGTCTGGATCTCTGATACCGAGAAGGGTCGCGGAAGCTCAGTTAGTAGGGCGTTGATCATAAGCTTATGGGTTCAAGTCCCACAACCGGCGGGATTGCCGAGTCCGCTCCTGACCAGTCGGCGTGAGAGATTGGCGACGTTATGTGATCTAGCGAAGAATGCGTCGTAGAGGAACCTAAGTTTCTCCTCTCATTGAGTGGCAGGACACGTGGTTGTTCTAGATTCACCTTCTTCCTCCCACACATGCATGCAACATTATTTCAGTCTGAATGTGAAGCAGGTTCGTGGACGCTTTATACCATTACTCCAGGGCAAATTACATTTCACTGTGTAGCACAACACTATGCTCCTAATCATCAGGGCTGTTTTCCTGTGCAGAAAAGCATAGCTCCTGTAGTGCGTACGTGTTAAGTGAATTGATGTGTTCCCACCATAGCTGAACAATACACCAATAATGTACAGCCGTGTTGCGGTGGTGCGAGGGGGCCGTTTCACCGCCCATCCGTTCGTCGTCTCCAGGAAACTGCTGGAGCAGTGTCTTGCCTCGACCGAGGAGTCCAAGCGGCTCTACTGTACACTGTTCCTGCGGCTGCTGGCGCGCGCTCGCTGTCCGGGCTTCTCTCGCTGGGGGGTCGAGCTGCTGGTGGGCCAGTTGTACGACCAGTCGGAGCGCGTGTCGGCCGCCGCGCTGCACGTGCTGGAGGAGGTGTGCGACCACGAGGTGTGTTCTCCCCCTGCGGGTAGTTGCCCCGATCAGCGGACACTGTCTGGCCGTGATCACGTTGGTGCGACGCCAGGTGGTTTTCAGTGGGGTGTATTGTCTTGGGGTGCGTGTGTGAAATCACGGCGTGCGTGCGGATGCCATCCCTCGGTACTGCGTGAGTCATCCTGCCTATGACCGTTTCTGTGGCCGCTTGTGTGGTCGTATGACGTATCAGTATGTGCCCCAGCCTACGCATATGGTACAGTCTGTATATGACACTGTAGTGAGTAGTAGTCCATGCGTAACTGACGTGTTGCCAGACTGTGACTTACGCCCTGTGTGTGGCTAGACCTGAAACCTGTGGACGACGCATGTACTCTCCGTGTACGACTGGGTATCGCCCATGTATGACGTCTGTGTAACCCGCAGCCCTACCTGGAGGCGGTGGTGGCCCAGCAGCCGTCGGTGCTGTCGCTGGGAGACGGCGGTGTGCTGCTGTTCGCCCGGCTGTTGTCCGTGTCCGCCGGACACCGCATGTTCCAGCGCGCCAATTTTCTCGACCACGAGCTGGACCGGTGGCGTGACGGGTTCAACGCCCGGTGAGCTCTAGCAGCTTGGTGCTCTGAAGTTCATAAGCACTCAATGTGCCATTGGGTGACATGATCTGGTCCAGCATCAGGTGACAAGCGTTGTTGCATGATCTCACATCCTATGTCCTGCAACTGCATTTTTGTTTTAGATGGGCAGCTTTGCATGAGGTAGCATTTGGTGCTTTCAACACCATGGCGTATATGATGGATTCGCTCAACATGACGTTTTATGTTATTCCACATTTCTAGCAGAATTCATTGACTGGTGCAGATATCCTTCTTCGAGTGAGTGATTCTAGCCTAATTGTTTCACAATTTGAGTCGTACGCCATTGTACATTTCTGACGCATCCCTCCACCTCAAAAGGGAAATATGAACTTGGTTTGCTTCGAAAAATGACAACCCTGGCGCCGTTGTGCGGGGGTTCCACGCCGAGTGCGCTCGTCCGGTCGACAACACGGCGCCGCTGCGCCAGGTACGTCTCGCTGGTGGAGTCGGAGCTGAACGACTCGCTGACGCGACACCAGCGGGTCGTCGGTGGCGGCTACGGCAGACGCAGCGGCGAGCGCCACCAGACGAGGCCCGTGCCGCTGCCGTTCCACCTGTACGGCCAGCTGGCCCACCACCGCGCCGGCTTCGACCTGGTGCGCGCCCGGCCCGAGCTCACCGAGATGATCCGGGTAGGTGGCTGGCTGGTCGGCGACGGCACCCTGGTACGTAGCGGATGGTCGAGCTGCGCACGCTACGAACGTGCGTACGGTCAAGGTATGTACTCTGCAAGCATACGCACAGCCAAGATACGTACTCTATGAACGTACGTGCGGTCAAGGTACGTAATGGGACGGTAACGAACGGAAGCCAAGTATGTGACAGAGTAGTGGTAGACGGGAACTGGGTGCGCGCAAGGGCGATCAGGAACGGGATAATGTAGTAGATAGTAGATAATGTGTAATGAGACGTACTTCTGATGGTGTTCTGTAATTATTAGGCGTTGGGGGCTGGGTCAGACTACTGTTGGTGTGCGCCTTAGCTTCTGAGTCGTTGCGACTGTGACGAGTAGTGCCTGGTCGTGCCACGCTCCTCCTCAACCGCAGGTGGTGCGGACAGCCGCCGCCGACCCGACCACCACGCACAACCTGCACCAGCTGAAGACGGCGCTGTGGGCACTGGCCAACGTCGGCCGCACCGGTCTGGGCGTGACGTGGCTGCGCGACGCCGGCCTGGTGGCGGCCGTCGAGGCGCTGGCGGCCGGCGCCGCCTCGCTGTCGGCGCGCGCCACCAGCTGCCTGGCGCTGGGCCTGCTCGGATCGACGCCGCAGGGCGCCGCCGCGCTGGCGCCGCTCGGCTGGCACTGCGTGTGCCGCCGCTGGACCGAGCGCTGGGCCGTCGACGAGGAGAAGCTGGAGCCGGCCGGCGGCGACGAGCCGTCCGAATTGCTGTCGCTGAGCAGCGTCGACAGCAGCCGCGCGCACACGGCCAGCGAGAGCAGTCAGCCGCCGGCCGAGGAGCCGGCGGCGGCCGGCCGCAGCGCCACCCTGCCGGCCGGCCTGCGCGCGCCAGCCGCCATCCACCTGCGCAGTCTGAGCGACGCGGCGCGCACGGCCGCCATCCCCGAGCTGAGCGCCTGGCAGTGTCCCGACCCGACGACCGGCTCGTCCACGGAGAGTCTGGCGCGCCCGCTCAGTCCGGTCACCAGTTCCGGCTCGCTGGGCGAGCCGTGGGCGGCCGGCAGCTCCGGATTGGCGGCGCCGACGCGGCCGCGCCTGCTGTCCGTCTCGCTGTCCATATCGCCGCCCAGCTACTACCCGAGCGAGGAGGACGCGCAGGGCTACGCCACGCTGCAGGGTGTGACGGGCCGACTGCGACGCAGCGACACGACGAAGGAGCAGCCCAGCTCGGCGCAGCTGCTGCCGCCGCTCGGCCGCCGCCGGCTCGCCTCGCTCACGCTGGACGTGCGGCGTAGTCTGTCGCTGAGCGTGGGCCAGCCGTCGCCGGGCAGTCCGCCGCTGACCGGCGCCCTGCTGCGCGCCAGCTCGCGCCGCTCGTCGCTTACCATGGTGAAACGGTACAAGCTGCAGCGCAGCGGCCATGGGCCGGCCTACGTGGGCATAGCGCTGCCGGTCGACCTGACGGCAGGCCTGCTGACGCCGCCGCCGCCGCCGCCGCCGCCGCCGCCGCCGCAGCCGCCGCAGCCGCCGCAGCCTGCGTCACCGCCACTGCCGGCCGCCGCGGATCCACCGCAGAGCAGCGACGCCGAGCAGCCGGCTGGCTCCCGGGACGCCAGTCTGTCGACCGGCGACGACGTGCTCGAGTTCCACAGCGCCGCCAGCTGTCTGCGCTGCTTCACGCTCAAGGGGTGCGGCGAGCGGCGGCCGCGCAACCGCACTGACACTGAGTCGAGCACGGAGAGCGGCCAGCAGCTGGCGTCGCCACCGCAGGCCGACTGCTACCTGGCGCACCTGCGGCCCAGCGCCGGCGTCACGCTCGACATCCCGTCGTCCATCACCAGCGCCGGCAGCGCCGTCTCGCTGGCCAGCAACGACCACCTGCGCACCGGCGGCCGGCCGCTGACCGGCGCGCACGTGCGCACGCTGGTGCGCCGCGAGCTGCTGCGATTCGTGGCGGCACTCGGCAGCAGCGTGGGCGCGCGCGCCGCCGAGCAGGGCCTGCTGTCGCTCAAGCAGAAGTTCAGCGGCCTGCTGCGCACCGACCTGTGCCTCTACTCGGAGATCCACCACATACTGGCCTCGTACAACTTCCGGCTGGCGGCGCGACGCTTCCTGCAGGAGCTGTTCGAGGACCTCATCTTCGAGGACGTGAAGGCGGAGGCGCTGTGGGTGATCGGCCGCTGCCGCCAGGAGCGTCTGAACCAGACGTTCGACGTGGACGGCGTGCGACAGCAGAGCTCGCTGGCGCTATGACCGGCGGCACAGTGGTGCCGGTCCGTGGGCGAAGTTGCTGTCTGTATGGCTGTCTGTTGATGATGTTGCGTTGCCTGTATCACGATCGGTGAATGGTTGTCGGCAGAAAATGTCGCTGGCTGTGTGGTCATACGTGGACACTGTCGCCGCCCGAATGCCTGCGTGTGGGAACTGGCGCTGGCTGTGTGACCGTTTGTGAGTACTGTTGCCGTCGGTATGCCTGCGTATGGGAACTGGCGCTGGCTGTGTGGCCGTTTGAGTGCTGTCGCCGGCGGTATCCCTGCGTGTGGGCATTTTCGCTCCGGCATTACCGCGTGCGAGTACTGGCCGACCCGCAGGACTGGTAAACGGCCTATCGTCAGCGGTCCCGGAGCGATGGCTGGGCTGATGGCCGTGCCTGGTCCCCAAATGGAAGTCGATTGTTATTTATTATCGTTTTATAAACTGATTGCAATACATACCAAGTCGGACTGCGTGTTTTTAGACACGGACGGACGGTGTGTGTAGAGTTTCTATGGTGACGGACCGATGTGGCCGGAATCTGACCGACTTGTATATGACCAGTGTGTCGGCAGTTTTCCAAGTCGACCTCTCCCATGCAATGCTAGATTGTCGTTGTAATTACTTCTGCGGTTCCTCTCCACCGCTGCCGATCGTGGCTCCACCGGCATGAGAGCGGCAATTGGGACCGTCGCGAGATAATGCTCCTCAGCAGTCATTCGCTGTTCAAACGAAGCGCTGATTTCATACGTCCATACAAGTGTGCACTGGCAGATTCATAGATATTCTAGTGATGCCGCACCTGACGATGCCTGGTCAACTTTAAGTATAATTTGGACGGATCAGATTTATTGGGATTTTAACGCATTTTACTCGGGGGGGGGCGTGATTTCAGAGCTCGTTAGTAACGCATAGCTAAAAACACTAAGTGGCAGAATCTTTTCACTTTCTTACCATATTCCATCTCAGTCTTAACACCACATTCCCATGCGCCAGGGAGGTGCGGTGTTCCTTGACCGATCGATGTCTACACGTTTCAGTATCTGTCAACGACACGAACAGACATTCTTCCAATGCAAGGCGAAACAAAACTGCACGCGGTTTTCCACAGAAGCATTTCTCGGGAACTTTGGTAAACGTTCTCGAGAAAGTATCCAACCAATCTGGACCTTGCGCGCTACGGGAGACATAGACCCTCAGTTGCTCCCCTTGGTGAGTCCTTGATATCCGGCATTCTTCGCTTTCAATACCTTCAATAGCCGATATTCCATCCACCGCACCAGGCGCTGCCCTTCCAGTGCACCCAGTGCAGCTGTGTATATTCAAGCCGAACGAGCGCTCTGCGTCCGTCCCTCCTGTTCGCGTTTTGCAGAGAATATGCGACGGAGAACTATTCGATTTGTTTCGGAACGTCTTAGAGCATTATTCGCAGAGGGATGAATCAGAACACTAGGTGATGTCCAGCGCCTGACACACGCAAAGGGGTGTATCAGAACACCAGCTGCTGCCCAGTGCCTGACACATGCAGAGGGGTGTATCAGAACACCAGCTGCTGTCTCGGCGCGTGGCACGCAGAGGTGCACCGGAACACCATCTGAGGTTCGTTCGAGCACCCATCCAGACGGCGTGATCCCAAGACAGGCGCCTACCGCTCAAACGCATACCCAGTTGGGGAGCATGCAACGCGACAGGTTCAGACTTTGGGGGCAAATATGGAGTTTGCATTATACCTATTAACGCTATTACATTGCCCGCTTCGTAACACCAGCTTCTCGAGCTCCCTCACCACAGTTGATCCAGAAACTGGACAACGGTTGTTTTTTTTTTTTTTAAATGACTCAGCCCTAAACCAGGAGCATAGTGAGCAGAGAACGGAACATACATGGAAGATTTTCGAGCTCACTTCAATCGAATCGCCTCAGGGATTGGCAATCCAGAGTCGTAGTACCGCGATACAAATTCAGGCACTAAAGTATATTTGTCTTCACAGAATGCATTCGACAAGAATGCAACATGGGGCATGAGTTCAAAATGCATGCTACGAGTGTGAAAAAAAACGCTTGCCTGTGTTCGGCCACAAAGTAACCAATGCGCACGTACGGCCGCAGTCCGTGCAACCGGCAGCGGGTCTCCACATCTAACAGAACCGAGCACGTCTGTAAAACTCGCTGGACAAAGAAGAAGCTTTCTTAATACATCCGGCACACATCCAGAAAACAACTTAAAAGGCACCTGATAAACATCAGAATTATTTCGTAGTAACGTAAAACATTTGTACAAAAAGCAGGCTGTCAACAGTCGCTAAAAGCGCAGTGCCAACAATCCGCCGCAAGCCTCCATTCATCAGTCATCTATCAGTAACAAGTGCTTCCGAGCTACATAAATACATCGCATCACCGTGTTGCAGTCGCCTTGGTCCGGAACCACTTCCGTCGGCTGTGTACACATCCCAGTGGTCGTACAAATCGTAGTGGTCCCCAGTATGAGCAACGAGTGGTGAGATCTATTAAAAATCACATCAGAACCGCTCCACAGTTGGCAGCCGACGCAGCACGCATTTGGCAGTCATACCGAATTTAAACCCTCCGTCGCACGCATGAATCTGCAGTTGACAATGTGGCCGGGAGCAGCGGCTGGCGGTCGGTGCGCCATTGGCACACCGGCCTCTCGCCACGCCAGCTCCTCGACAAGTGCACATGGATAATATTTCACTTATATTACACGACACCGTATTTACACTGTACACTCAACGACGCAGTCACTGCCTTTGCACTTTGAAAAATGTTTGTTTCGGCAGGG
Source organism: Ashinkailepas kermadecensis (assembly GCA_034440615.1). NCBI lineage: Eukaryota > Metazoa > Arthropoda > Thecostraca > Neolepadidae > Ashinkailepas > Ashinkailepas kermadecensis. The sequence goes on from JAOTOM010002958.1 coordinate 24,302, forward strand.
CGACGCTAGATGTAGACGCCGTCGCCGACCTGCTGCGGGTGCTGTTGCTGCGGCGGCGGTGGTGGCTGCTGCGGCGGAGGCTTTTGCTGGGCGCCCGGCGGCGAGCAGACGCCGTCCGACCAGCCGGCGGCCGAGTGCGGGCTGCTGGTGGACCACTGGCCGGGCGAGTCGGGACTGGGCGTCGGGTAGTGGTCGGGCGACAGCTGCAGGTGGTGGCCGTCGGCCATGCTGTGCTGCGACGGCGGCGTCGGGTAGTGCGGGTACAGGTGCGTGGCCGACTGCGCCGCGCCGCACGCCACCTGGGTGAACTCCTGCGGCTGGCCGCCGTACTCGAAGCCGTACTGGTGCGCCACGTTGTGCCGCGCCGCGCCGCGCATGGCCGCCATGTGCTGCGGCGACAGCGCCATGCCCGGACGCTGCTTGCAGGGCGAGAGCGCCTGCGGCGATAGCGCGCCCGGCGGCGACGGCGAGTAGGCGCTGCTCTGCGGCGACGGCATGAACGTGGCCGGGTAGCCCTGGTGCGGCGGCATGGTGTGCTGGCGCGGCGCCGGCTGTGGCGGCTCCTGCTGCTGCTGCTGCTGTTGCTGCTGTTGCTGCTGCTGTTGCTGCTGCTGTTGCTGCTGCTGATGCTGCAGGTGCATGTAGCCCTCGGGACTGAGCCCGACGGCGGCCGGCATCGACTTCTGTCGCGGATGGAAGTAGGGCGGCTCCAGGCCAGTCGCGTGCAGACTCTGCATGCTGGCGGCAGACTTGACGCAGTCCTCGTACTTGGGCGGCGGCTTGCTCGGGATGCGCATCTCGTACGGCTGCGGCAGCGGCGGCACGTTGGCGTACAGCGCACCCTCGAGCGTCTCGGCCGACAGCTGCTCCATGCCCAGGCCCGGCTCGGACTTTTTGCGCTTCATGCTGGCGCGCTTGCGGTCCTCGTCGTGTTGCGGCTGATGCTGTTGTGGCGGGGGTGGCAGCGCGGCACGCGCCCGCTTCTTGGGCTTCTTCATTAAGGAGGACATGTCTGACGGTGCCGAGTTGAACGACTGCACGTTCGGCATCTGGCGGAGGGACGGTCGTCTCAGACAGGCATCAACACCATCACCTGGTGTTTTTGTGTGGATTAAGACATTGCAGATGTCACAGCAGTCAGCGGTGGCTTTGTGTCGTTGCACTGAGGCAAACGCATTGGTGTTCACGGTGGATACAAGGAGTCTATGTTGGTGAACAACACATCAAATAAACATATCTACACCCCCAACAACTCTGTCCGCCATCCATAACTAGTCTGCGCTACCCATAGCTCACAGTGACCGACCTCTGAACCAGACAGAGTGCTTCCCCAACAGTACTAGCAGATGTCACGCTGACTGATGAAACGAATGGAGTCAGTCTCTTCAATACAGCGACAAGTCAAAGCTGCTTTTAAAAGAACGCCAGATCCTGATTTGTCCACTTGGCTTGCGGTACCCGTGCCTATCGGATCCTGCCCCGGGAATCGGTGGCCGTACCCACCTGCGGACTCATGGTGACGTGCTCGTCCAGCAGCCGGACGATGTCGTGGTGCAGCCGCTCCGCGGCCACGTCTCGCGGCAGCCGGTCCATGTGGTCGGTGATGTCGCGGTTGGCGTAGTGGTCCAGCAGCAGCTTGCACGCCTGGTAGGAGCCCTCACGCGCCGCCAAGAACAGGGGCGTCTCGTCCTGGCGGAGGCACGGGAGGTTGGTTAGGGTCCGCGCGCCGCCAGAAACAGAACGACTCATCCTAGCGCAGGCACCACAGGTGGGTTCAGTCGGCGGGTCTCCAAACCACCCACTGCCACCCCATTTGACCGACCACGTGTCGGCGCGTCGCCACCGGCTTGGCAGATTGGAAAAATGTGGTAGGGTTGCTGGTCTGTAAATTGTACTTCACAAAGTAACCATAACAAACATTATTTTCCCAAATAATAAATACAATAATACAGAAGGCCGCACTTACCTCCTGAGATATCTCAAAAACGATCGGGGATGTTTTGGTTCGTTTGACCCTTCTCGGCGAACTACATTAACCAATCACAATACATCCGGTGTGGTTTTGAATATTGAACATGTCCAACATGACAAATAACCCCAACTGTTGCGCCTTGCAGCTTGAAAAAAGGATGCCGCGCAAGAGCTCCCAGCTACCACTGCGGGAGCATCCACCCACCTTGTTGTTCTGTGCGTCGCGGTTGGCGCCGTGCGTGAGCAGGATCTGGACGGCGTCGACGTTGTTGACGGCGGCGGCCCAGTGTAGCGCCGTCTTGCCGCTGTCGTCGGCGGCGTTCACGTCCGTGTCGGCGCCGATCATGTCCTCCACCATGCCCTCGTTGGCGAGGCGCGCCGACAGGATCAGCGGCGTGGTGCCGTCGTGCATGCGCGCGTTCAGGTCCGTCGAGCGGTTGCGCAGCAGGATCTGGAACACGCCCTGCGCGTCGGACGCCACGGCCGCGTGCAGCGGCGTGCGGCCGGTCGAGTCCTGGCAGTTGACGTCGGCGCCGGCGTCCAGCAGCCGCTTGGCGGCGTCGGCGCGCGCGTATCGCGCCGCCAGGTGCAGCGACGTCTCGCCGGTGCGGTCCATAGTGGCGTTGAGCTTGGCGCCCTGGTTGATGAGCTCCTGGATGACGCTGGCCGAGCCGTCGTCCACGTCGTCGTCGGGCGTGCCGCTGCCGTGCCGGAACGAGGCGATCATGAGCGGCGTCATGCCCATCGGGCCGCGCACGTCCACGTCCGGCGAGGCGGCCTCGCCGTGCGTCGGCGTCAGCGCCAGCAGGTCGGGGTTGCGGATCTCGGCGGCGTCCATGTGCTGCTGCGTCCAGCCGCGCTCGTCCTCCACGTCGGTGACAACCGTGTGGTCGCTGCCGTACGGGCCCGAGTCCAGCCGCTTGGCGGCCGGCTCGTCGTCGTCCGACCACTGCGGCACGTTGTCGTTGCTGTCCAGGTCGGCCAGCCGACTCTGCGAGATGTGGCGCATCTCCTGTCCGTCGCCGGCCGGACGGCGCGTGTCCACGTGCCGCGGCCCCGCCACGCTGGTCGCGCCGAAGAAGCCCTCCGGGAACCAGGTGACGCCGCGCTCGCGCTTGCGCTTGGTCTGCACGAGCACGCCCACTAGGATCATGACGAAGACGAGCAACAGACAGATGGGGATGACGTACTGGTAGGCGCTGCTGCTGCCGCCGGCTGGCACTGAATCCTGCACGCCCGAACTCTTCACCTGATAAATGGGGAACGACGACGACAGGCTCTTGCTGACAGCCTTGGCGCCCAGGAAGTTGGCCGCCTGCTCCGTGTCAGCAAAGCAGCGGCCACCTTCGGAGCGCGCGCAGTTGCGATTGTCGATGCGCACGTGCACGATGATGCCCCTGTTGACAAACCTGTAGAGCACTGGCTGGCGGCCATCGATCCGCAGCTGCCGCTTCGGTTCCCAGTTGTAGACCATGGGCTGGCCGTGCTCGTCGCGCCGGATCACCACATTGGTGCGCAGCTCACGGCCCACCTCGCGCAGGAACGGCACCGTGTTGTTCAGGAACTCGCGCCGCTCCATCAGCACGATGATGCGCAGGTCGCCAAGCGCGTGCACAGGCGGCCCCTGCTCGCAGTCGAGGCCGTCCCAGTTGCAGCCCTCCGTGTTGCAGGTGGGGTCGCACACGCCGTCCGCGTACTTGTTGCGGCAGTAGTAGTCGTGCAGAGGATTGCACTCCTGCACATCGGACTGGCAGTCGCGGCCGTCGAACAGACAGTCGGCGTTGTTGCACTCGGCGTCGCACTTGCGGTCCTGGAACACGTCCCAGCAGCTGACTGACGCCGTGCAGTTCTGCCACGGGTTGGTGCCCAGCGAGCAGTCGCCGCCGTCGAACTGGCACGCGTACGTGTTGCACTCCTGGTCGCACTCGCGGTCGCCGGCGCGCGCCACGCAGTTGTGGCGGCGGCACCGCTCGCGCTCGGCGCTCAGGTCGATCGGCTCGCCGGAGGCGGCCTTCGGCGCGAAGATGCCGCCCGGCGACGTCGGGTCGTACACCTCGCAGCGTTCACCGGTCCACGTGGGCGTGCAGTCGCACTCGAAGCGGCCGGCGCGGTCCAGACACACGCCGCCCTGCTGGCACGGGTTCGGCTTGCACTCGTCGTGCACGTCGCGCTCGCAGTTCTTGCCGGACGTACCCGGCGGACACGTGCACTCGTAACCGCGCGCGTACGGCCGACAGGTGGCGCCGTTGCGGCACGGCCGCCGGTCGCAGTCGGTCACCTCGTGCTCGCAGTTGTCGCCGCGGAAGCCGTCCGAGCAGTGGCACACGTGTCCGTCGCCGCGACTGCTGCACTCACCGCCGTTCAGACACGGGTTGCGGCTGCAGAAGTCCACCTTCACCTCGCAGTGGCGGCCGCGGAAGCCTGGATGGCACGTGCACATGTAGTTGTTGATGAGCTGCACGCAGTCCTTGGTGCCGACCGAGTCGCACGGGTTCGACAGGCACTCGTTGATGTCGCCCTCGCAGCGCTGGCCGACGAAGCCGGGCGGACAGTTGCAGGTGAAGCCGCCCACCTGATCGACGCACACACCGCCGTGGTGGCAGGCGCCCTCGAAGCAGTCGTCCTCGTTGATCTCGCACACCTGACCGATCGTGCCGTGCGGGCACGAGCAGCGGAAACTCTCCACCAGGTCGTGGCACGTGCCGCCGTTCTTGCAGCGGTTGGGCATGCAGTCGTCCTCGTTCACCTCGCAGTCGACTCCCGAGAAGCCGGGCCGACATTCGCAGCGGTACGTGCCGACCAGGTCGCGACACGTGGCGCCGTTTTTGCACGGCGACGACTCGCACTCGTCCTCTTCGTGCTGGCAGTAGGAGCCGGTGTAGCCGGGCGAGCAGTGGCAGCGGTGTGAGTTGCCAATGTCTTCGCACTTGCCGCCGTGCTGGCACAGCTGGTGGCGCGTCACCTTTTTGCGCAGCGCCGCGTCCTGACACGACACCATCTCGACGTCGCACAGGGCGCCCGTCCAGCCAGGCAGGCACGAGCACTTGTAGACGTTCTTCCTCTGGTAGCACGAGGCGCCATTCAGGCACGGACTGTTGGCGCACCAGTCGACGAACTGGTCGCACAGCTCGCCCGTGTAGCCTGTCGGGCAGTGGCACGAGAAGTAGCCGCGGTGTCCGATGCAGGTGGCGCCGTTGGAGCACGGGCTCGAGTCGCACTCGTCGATCACCGTCTGACAGCTGGAGCCAGTGTAGCCCTCGGCGCACAGACACGTGTAGTTATTGATGCCGTCCAGGCACGAGCCGCCGTTCATGCAGCTGCTGGCCGTGCAGTCGACGTCGTTGGTCTGGCAGTTGGTGCCCGAGAAGCCCAGCGGGCACTCGCACGTGTAGCTGTTGACGTAGTCGTTGCAGGTGGCGCCGTTCAGGCACGGCCCCGGCGCGCACTCGTCCACGTCCGCCTGACAGTGCTGGCCGGTGAAGCCGGCCGGGCACGTGCACGTGTAGCTGTTGACGCCGTCCAGACAGGTGCCGCCGTTCTTGCACGGCTTGCTGGCGCACTCGTCGATATTGCGCGTGCAGTCGCGGCCCTGGAAGCCGGGCGCGCAGTGGCACCGGTACGAGCCGGGCACGTTCTCGCACGTGGCACCGTTTCGGCACGGGTCGCTCGCCTCGCACTCGTCCAGGTCGACGTCGCACAGACGGCCCTTGTAGCCGAGAGGGCAGGTGCAGCCGAAGTCGCGGTAGTTGCTGCTGGGCGAGCAGTGCGCACCGTTGCGGCAGCGATTCGGCATGCAGGGGTCCATCTCCGTCTCGCACCGGCGGCCCGTGTACGGCAGCGCGCACACGCACAGGAAGTCGCTGATCCGGTCGATGCACGTGCCGCCGTGCAGGCAGGGCGCCGACAAACAGTCGTTGACGTTGTGCTCGCAGTTGCGGCCCGTGTATCCGTCGCGGCACGCGCAGGAGTAGTCGTTGTGCAGGTCCGAGCACGAGCCGCCGTGCTGGCACGGGTTCGACTGGCACTCGTCCACGTCCTGCTCGCAGCGCACGCCGCCGTAGCCGGGCGGACAGTGGCAGATGAACATGTTGACGCCGTCCTCGCACGAGCCGCCGTTGATGCAAGGGTTCGACCTGCACTCGTCCACGTCGCTCAGGCAGTGCGCGTCGTAGTAGCCGCGCGGGCAGATGCAGCGGAAGCCGTTCACCAGGTCGACGCAGGTGCCGCTGTTGGCGCACGGGTTGGAGCGACACTCGTCAATGTTGATGTCGCAGTGGCGGCCGCGAAAGCCGGGCGAGCACTGGCACGCGTACGTGTTGATCTTGTCGATGCAGGTGGCGCCATTATTGCACGGGTTGGCCAGACACTCGTCGATGTTGTGTTGGCAGTTGACGCCGTACGTGCCCGGCTGGCAGCGGCACTGGTAGCCGTTCACCAGGTCCTCGCATGTGCCGCCGTGTTCGCACGGCGCGCTCTCGCACTCGTTGATCTGCGACTCGCACAGCTGGCCCCGGTAGCCGGGGTGGCACTCGCACGAGTACGTGTTGATGCCGTCGACGCAGTCGCCGTTGTGGCACGGCTGGCCCTGGCAGTCGTCCACGTCGGTCTGACACTCGGTGCCGCTGAAGCCGGGCGGACACTGGCACGTGTAGCCGTTGACGGCGTCCCGACACACGCCGCCGTTGGCGCACGGGCTGCTCAGGCACTCGTCGATGTTGGACGCGCACCGCTTGCCGGTGAAGCCGTACGGACAGCGGCAGTCGTAGGCGTTCACCAGGTCGATGCAGATGCCGTTGTTGAAGCACGGCTCGTCTTCGCACTCGTCGATGTCCGCCTCGCAGTGGCGACCCGTGTAGCCTGCCGCAGGAGGACAGGTCAGACACGGGTCAAGGGTGAGTCACACAGAGCCTGGTCAGGCCTCTGGCCGGTCAGGGATGTCACAGAGATGACATATTTTTCGACAGGTCAGCAACAGCATGAACAAGCCAAGTGGGGCTTGTGCAGGAGTCGTGTCGGAGGGCCAAGGGAAGCAGTGTATAGGAAATGGGCCACAGGGAAGCGGAGTCAAGGGAAGCTGAGATGGGTCGGAGCCCAGAGGACATAAGCCTAACGCAGCAGTGTACGGGGGATGAGTGACAGGGGAGAGCATGTGTAGACACGGGCCAGAGGAGTTCATGCGAAGACGAGGCGGAGAGTACAGACCAACGGAAACAACGTATGGGGAGACAGCTCCGGTCCAGGATTGAAAAAATAGCGGGTACCTGGATTTTTTATATCCAAAAATTATCCTCTCATTGTCTCCTTTGGGTGCCGAATAGCACCGTTTGACAACGAACTGCTCTGTGATAGTGTTCAAGATTCACTGGAAAGTACAAGCTGAAATTCTGATGCCACGAGCTAAGAATAACATCCTCTATTTTGAGTACCCCCAAATTTTCCTTTCCACATCCAGGATTACAAAGCACAAATCCAACCCTGCTCTGGTTAGAGGGAACAGCATATGGGAAGACAGGTCGGGAAAAGATTGTCACTTGCCCCTGGTAACTGGCAACGGTAAGGGTAAGGGTAACGGTTCCGAGAATCGGAATTCAGCCTGGTACCCGATACGGACGCCAATGAGCAGATAAAATAGGGATAACTAGAGGAAAAAGAGACAAATAGCAAGATAAATAAACATAACACGAGATGGGAACCAAGGGACGGATTGGTTGGTTGGTTGGTTATTGGTTTTACGACACGTCCACCGTTGAGTCATGTAGCGTCGCCAATCTCTCACGCCGATTGGTCGCGGGCGAAGAGTAACGACAGGTGAGACTCGAACCCACAACCTTTCGATTGTGAGACGAGCATCTTACCCCTAGACCACTTGTCCCCCACCAAGGGACGGAGAGGAGGGACGGAGAGGAGGAAGAGAAACAAACCAACAAGGGAGACGGGGAAAACAGAAAAGAAAAGAGGGGGGGGGGGGAAGGAGGGGAAGAGAAACAAGGAAACAGGTAAAGGCAAGGGAAGAGGAAAGAAAGGACGGATAAGACAGAGAGGTAAGGAGAAAGCGAACATGAAAGAGAAAAATAGGAAGCTGGAGGTGCAAATTCATCCAATGACCGTAGCGGAATCGCTCAGAAACCAAACAACCAAACATGTATTAGTACGTTATTCGATATTTAGGTAGTCGATGTAGCTGGATTTTACTGCGCGCAATGCAACATTACCCGCAGCTTATTGGCTGACATATTTAGGACGTACGAAAAAAGGAGGAAAAAAGGACGACAAAGGACGAAAAAGGCCGGAGTACCAACGAGCACGATCAATATATTGTTGAAAATCGTTCCTTCGGGCAGAGAACAGGTGGTGGAAACGAAAGCTAAACAACTGAGAATTTCTATTGACATTTGGCGGCTTGCCGACAGCCAACCAGCGGTGTACGATCGGATCTGGTCGGCACCGTGACCTCGTGTCGGCAGCTGCAGTGACACATACACTGAGATACCATCAGAGCTCGCTACAGTAGTGCCCACTAAGGGGGCATTGACGGCGCGCCGTCGCGTTATCGGTCGCTCACTCGCACCGACTGCAATCGGCCGCACACTGAATGGAGCGGCACGTCATTCATCGCAGCAACGCGCATCGTGCAGGCACTCGAGCCGTGGCCCGCCGAGACTGAGCGGCCACTGACTAGCCGCCACTTCAGCGCCTTCCGACGCGGTAAGCCCCACTGATTACCGGCGTCGATAGCGCTGCCAATGGCGCGCCGACGGCAGCTCCGGTCAGGCCGGACAGCGCCTGCCGCCGGTGACGTCACCTCGTCATCAGCGGCGGCGGCCGGTGGCGCCGACCACGCCGGTGACGTCACCATCGGTCACACGGAATGGCGGGGCCGCCAGCTGTCGGCCTGACCGCCGCGCGAGCGTCCGGTCGGTGCGCCCTAAACTCCCAATCATCGTGGAGGCCCCATGGCCATGCCCGGCCCAGCACCAGTTGGCGGCGGGCCGGTGGCGCCGCGCGGCGGCCGGCCTGCCAACTACAGCGGCCTCGAGAGCCCGCCGCCGGGCTGGCCACCTCCTGCGGCCGACACGCAGGCGGACAAAGACGGCACCGGCAGACGGCCGGAGCGTGCGCGCCGCCCGCCTTAGGCCGGCCGGCCGCCTGCGCACCCGCACGGCTGGCGGCCGCCGCTCCGTGTCGTGTCAGACAGAGAGGAGTGAGACGAGGCTCAGTACAGTGCAGACCATGTACTGAGCTGTGACCGTGACGGCCGCGTTCGATGGCCAGGACGCACTTCGTGAGGGAACGGGCTGCATAACGAGCCTCCTCAGTACAGTGAATGTCGCACCAGTCTGTTGCAGATCGCAAAATATTGCTGCCTCTTTCAGATCTACAACACATGACAAACGAGCAGAATACTGATTACTGAGATGATACATTTCTAAGTATGCCCATTGCGTGGGGCAAGCTCGTGCATTGTTGGTTAGGAATGATCACACGAATTCAACAGTCCCTCGATTCAGTGCTATTTGTGAGCAAAGCGCTTCGTGGAATAGAGCCGATTCCAAGGCGAGACTAGGTTTGGACGTGTGGAGCCGTCGAGTGCGGGCTGTTCTCGGCGTGACGCCGGCCGCGCCACCGAGACCCCCGGCGCCTGCACCAGCCCGCCGACATTCGGACGCCGGCCACACGACGGTGGACCGGCCACTTTTTACGGCGCCGAACCTGTTTAGCCTGAGCGGCGCGTCACCGTCGCGCGGCCGGTGACGAGTGCAGCGCACCGCTGGGAACCGACGACGGCAGGCCGGCCGACTGGCGAGATAGGCCGGCGCGTCGCAAAAACGGCCGCCATTAGCGGGGCGGCGGGCGCGGCCTCATTACGCCGGCCGACAGTAATGACCGCGCGATGTCGGCGGGCGGCGTCGCCCGCGGCCCGGCCGGGACCGGTCACCGGCGGCCGTCCGCCAGCGGCTCACAAACCGAGCGGCCGGCGCGCTGCTGCGACGCGCCGCCGCCGGCCGGTTTGAGCGGCGCTGGCCGGCCGGCGCCGGCCACGGTAACCATGAATTACGGTGGAGAATTACCGGCGGGCCGGGTCCCGGATCCTCGGCCGCACACTCGACGACCGGCTGGCCGGCCGCGATGGCCGCAGCGCGCCGGTCGCCGGCCCCGAGCCGCGCCACCTGTTCCCCATGCGGCGGGAGACGCCGGCGCATTCCGGGCCCGGCGTGTTCCCAGGACCCGGCTGGCCGGCCGCGCCGCGCCGCGCCGACGACCACTTTCACATGACTCAGACTGGCCGGTCACATGACTCAAGACGGCGCGTCACTGCAGCTCGGCGCGACCACACCAATGGAAAAAAAACACGCCGCCAGCCGCTCCGCCAGCCGCTCCGCCCACGCTTCCCATCAAAGCCAACCCAACTGCTGAGTCGGAGTGTGGTGTGGTGCGCCGGTATCTCACAGACTGGTCTCGTCGCGCGCGGTGTTGCGCTGCGTTTTCGGCCAGCGACACCTCTCGAGCGCTATTTTGGAGCCGGTTCGCTTGATTCGCTTCAGAACTAACCCTCTTAATCTTCGGATCCCCAGCCACTAGGACCCCAGTGGCCACCTGGCCTAAATACACCCAGATCAAGATTAGAACATGGGCCGTGTCTCGGCGCCGTTCTGTCACCGCTGAGCGCTGCCTGCGGCGCTCAGCGGCGACCCCCGGAAGCTGGCCACTGGCGGGAGGCGGAGCCGCCGGACTGCGCCGGCTCGGGACAGTTCCGAGGTGGCCAGTAGTCGGCGGCCGACCGGGCCGCCACGGCTCAAGGCCAGCCGGCCTCGGCTCCGGCTTCGGCTCGGTTATGGTAGCTCATTCCCGGCAACACAGCGGCGGAAAGCCGCCGCACCCGAGGGCCCTCGGTCGCCGTGCGCGCAAACAGGTTCCGAGTGCCGACTCTCCCACACTGGACAGCCCCTCTGTCACCCCCCCCCGCCCTGTCCCGCTGCTCGTGCCGTAATGTGTGCCCGCCCGGCCCATGGCGACCCACTGCGCCGTCCGGCGCTGTCATTCAGCTCCCCCCTCTCTCTCCGTGGGACGCTGGTCGGCCGGCACCGCACGCGGCGGGGCGCCACCGCCTGCTGTGCTGAAGTTCCTGACCGGGGCGCGGTGGGGCCGCTGCCGGGCGAGATGTCCCCTGCCGTGCAGGAACGCCATCACCGCCCCGTGCAGAAATGCCTTCAGCATGTTACCGTCACCGAAGGACGGCACGTTGCTAATACTTCGCGACATAGGGACCCATATGCCGCCTTCATTTGGCAAATGGCCCGATAAGGCCAGGGACGAGCTACTGGGGCGGGGGTATCGGTGCGTTGATGGCAACTTTCGGTCAAAATTCTGCCGATGAACCCGAATTCATGGATTGGGTGGTTGGGCCAGGGTTCACGCAACAAGCTCTGCTAACAATGGGACCCTGATTCATGAAGCCACCCCAGCAAGAACTCGCACTACATTTATTTCTTTTAATATGCGTGTGCCGGTATGCTACCACCTTTCCGCAGGGCGTGTTACCGCCCATCGCGAAAGAGTTTATGCAAACATGTTACCAGCCTTCAACAAGGGAACCCTACTAATCGTTCGCGAGAAAGCGGTACACTACCAGCCTTCCGGCTGTTCCGGCCAGCTGTTGTTTAACGGCCGAGATAGTCAACACCACCACCTATCCACAGGTGCGGAAGAGGGGGGGGGGGGGCGATATCCCACACCAGTCCAGTCCGCACGGCAATGCACCGGCATCCGCCTGGCTTCCGGCGCCGGTCGACCTGTGACGTGCTCCCGAGCCGCAGTCCACGCGTCACGCCCGCTTTCAACTCATTACCGGGGCAGGCCAGGGTCGACACGGATCGGCCGCCCGGACCATTTATGGCCGTGTCCATTAGCACGACCCAGCACGCTCACGCGGCACGTGACGGTGCGTCCGGACAGCGGGACAGCACGGGACCACTGCGGACGGACACGGGGTACTGCGGACGGACACGGGGGCAGCACGGGGTACTGCGGACGGACACGGGGGCAGCACGGGGTACTGCGGACGGACACGGAGGCAGCACGGGGTACTGCCGGGGTACTGCGGACGGACACGGGGTACTGCGAACGGACACGGGGTACTGCGGACGGACACGAGGTACTGCGGACGGACACGGGGTACTGCGGACGGACACGGGGCAGCACGGGGTACTGCGGACGGACACGAGGGCAGCGCGGGGTACTGCGGACGGACACGGGTACTGCGGACGGACACGAGGTACTGCGGACGGACACGATGTACTGCGAACGGACACGGGGTACTGCGGACGGACACGGGGGCAGCACGGGGTACTGCGGACGGACACAGGGGCAGCATGGGGTACTGTGGACGGACACGGGGGCAGCACGGGGTACTGCGGACGGACACGGGGTACTGCGGACGCACACGGGGTACTGCGGACGCACACGGGGTACTGCGAACGGACACGGAGTACTGCGAACGGACACGGGGCACTGCGGACGGATACGGGGTACTGCGGACGGACGCGGGGGCAGCACGGGGCCACTGCAGACGGACACTTGGGCAGCACGGGCGGATAAGGACAGCACGGGGGCAGCACGGGGTACTGTGGACGGGGGCACTGCGAACGGACACGCGGGCAGCACGGGGTACTGTGGACGGACACGAGGGCAGCACGGGGTGCTGCGAGACAGACACCGGGACAGCAAGGCATGGCAGGGAGGAGGCGGGTCAAAGGCGGGACGGACAAAGACCAGAAGGCAAACGGAAAGGTAGAGCCAGGAGCGAGCTAGTCATAAATTCAATAGGGGAAGGGAGTTCGATTGGTCCTTCCATTGATTTCTACAACAATCAGGCGAAGGGGACACCAATTAAAATCGAGTGTGAAACTCCTTGAGCCCGTGATCATCTCGACACAGATTGCTGATCAGAATGTCTCATTCTGATCAGGGAGTAACTGCGACAGGACTCGGAGACAGCCGAGGGTCCACGGCGGGATGTACATCGAAACGGAACGGTGGTGGTGGTGGATTGCTGTTTAGGGGCACGTCGACAGCAAGGTCATTTTGTGCCCATAACAATGGTTAGAGAGTGCGTAACATAACCAATTTCCAGTAAGGTTTGTTTTTCCCGTTGGTCATTCGGGCTGTAACTGCTTGCATGTATTGGATGTTTCTCTCGGGTTAGTCATATACATTCTGCGGATTGGCATGCAAGTACACAATTAATATCAACATAGATATGGTCATTCTTTTCACCTTAGCATGCATCATTATGAACCTATCGAATGGAAAATCCTGAGGAGTTTTCAGACACAGTTTTCAGGTGGGATAGTTGGTTATTTGGGCTTAAGGGCGCATCGACTGCGTTGGTCATACAGCGCCCATTTCAGGTGGGATAGAAGGCACAGCCTCAATTTCAATTACAATTACAATGACAATGACTCCTTACTCCTGATGACAGAATCAGCAGATCTGACAGAGCAAGACAAAACAGAGCCGACAAGGCAGGGAAGACCAGGGCAGCCCAGGCAAGAAAGAGCAGGGTAGCCAAGGCAGGGAAGAGAAGGGTACCCCAGGCGGGAAAGAGGACTGAGTAAAGCGTGGCATGGCATGGCATAAAGGGTAAAGTGCAAGACAGCATACGACACAGCATACGACATGAGAACATATACAACAGCTCATATGTATCCGTATAGGCAGCCACGTGTCTGGAAAGTTCTATACTCTCAATCACCCACCCGGCATACCCGGGCAGCGCAAATGGGGAAGTGATGGAGGTAGGGGGTGGGCAGTACTTTTCTGGACGCATCAGACGGGAGGGACAGTTCGGCGGTGACCGGGGAAGTACACTTGGCGCCAGTATCGGTCATATGGCGCGCAGACAGTAGAGCGTCAATGTCGGTGTCCGGGCGCGTACACCTGGCGCCAAAATCGGCCAAATGGCGAGCAGACGGTAGAGCGCCAGTGATTTACTCGGTCCGAGCCGACGAGACACAACGTGTTGGCTCCCGCGGCGAGACATATCACCGGCCGGACCGTGGTCGACGGCGGCCGCCGGCCGACCCGAGTCGCACGGCCCGCGGAGCGTCGGGCGCCGGCCGTGAGACCGACGGCAGCTCCACAGCAGCCGATGCGAAAAATCGCCGCCTCGGCCACCGCCGCACGCAAGCGGTGCGGCTGACGAGCGTGGGAACGTGCAACCGCGCGGCCGGCGCGCGTGCAGGCGGCCATTTTGACAGCGGCGGTCAGCGGCGGCCAGCGGCGCCGCGCGCGCGCCGGTCGCCGCTCGGCCGGCCGCCGCTCGGCCGGTGGCGCGCGGACGGCGAGGGCGTGCCGAGCGGCTGCCGGCGGCGCCGGCCGACGCGACATCACGGCCGCCGCCGCCATCGACGGCCTCGTGTCGGCCGACACGCGCGCACGTGCAGCAGCCGGCCGGTGGGTCACGCAGCCGCCGGCCGGCGGCGAGCTGTCGCCGGTCACAGGGCCGTCGCTGCCGCTGCAGTAGCCGGCCGGAGCTGCGGCAGAGTCGGCGTCCGCACCTCGGAGCCGACGGCCGCCGCCGCCGCTGTCGGCCGGAGCTACGGAGCAAGAGTCCGTGTCCGCACCGCAGAGCCGACGGCCGCCGCCGAGTCGAAACGAGCCGGGCCGGCGGGCACGCGCCTTTTTGCAGCCGACCAAAAACTGCACTTCATCATCGGCTCCAATTGCCTTTCAAGACAGGTGCGCACACACGGGATTGCCCACCACAGCCTCCCGATAAACAAAAACAGCGGCCGCTAGCGGTCAGCGCGCCGTGCTGGCGTATCGGAAAAGCGGCCGTATCGGCAGGTGGGGCCGCGACGCCCAGCAGACAATGGACGGCCGGCAGAAGGGCCGGCTCGGCGGCGCGCCAGCCCGCTTTACGGCCAGCCCCGCACGGGGCCCGGCCGCCATCGCCCCGCACGCGGGACACCGCTCAGTCCGGTTTACGGGCAGAAGCGAGGCTGCCACTGCATAACTGGGTGCACACCACGCTGACCAGGCGCGAACACGTTCCCCGAGCACTGTCAACACATCGCTCGCTTCCGACGGGGTATCCGACGCTCGACTGTATGTCTCGGCTAGGGAATCGGCCTGATGCCATCGCACCTTGCGCCCGCGCCCCCCAGAGATGCGATCGCCACTATCGCCCAGTCACCAGCTAATGCAGCTCAGCAGGGCTCCGAACACTTCACCGCTCATCTGAAAATCGATTATCAGCCACAATATAACAGTCGAGATGGCAGAAAACTGGCCTGATATTAACTCGGCTGGCGTAGGCGATACTAATTCGGCTGCCACAGGGCATCGTCGTCAATTCGGCTCAGTGTCAGCACGGCGCCAGCCAACGCAAGTGTCGCCATCGACGATCCACCGTCGGCCGGCGCGGTGTCCGTGACGGCGCCACCGTCGGAGACTGCGACGCGTGGCCGCAGGCGACTGCAGGGCGCCGCCGGCGGTCGGCCGCTAACACCACACGACGTTTCCCACGGCCAGAGCGGAGCGCGGCCATACCAACAGGCCGGCAACTGCCGCATTCCCCGAATGGCGGGCCGCCATCTCGGGCCGACCGACCGGCGCGCCCGCGTAATGTGTCCGTGTGTGGACATTCTCGGACGTGACGGCGTTCGACCCGGTCGGTCCAGGTCCGGGGTCGGGGTCCGTCCCGTCCCGTCCCGTCCGCGACGACCCAGCCCCGCCTCTCACCTGGCATGCAGATGCAGCGGAAGGCGCCGCTCTCGTCCAGGCAGGTGCCCTCGTTCTGACACGGCGACGAGTCGCACTCGTTGATGTTGATCTCACATCTGGAACGGCGGCTGGGGTCAGTGGATACGCCACGCGCCGCATGTGGTCTCCTCCATTCTTTTTAACGAGGCTTTGCGAAAGAAATTATGTTGATTCACAAATGCAAACCCACCATCATGATACACGTCCATTTGTGCACGTGCCAATACATCACATAGCATTTCGAGTCGTTCGGAAGCACAGCTTATTAACGCCATATAGAGGTCGAGGTTAACAAAACTCAACCACTCGTTGGAAGTGAAAATGTATGGGGCCATATGATCATTACGGTCGGTGCGCTTTAACGTCGAAATAAACCAAAAAGGAAGTGAAAACCCGTCAGAAAGTTTCGCAATTCGTCCAAATATTCCCACCAGCAATTCACCGACAGCTCTGAACAATGGCAGCTCCACCAGGTAATGCTCGCACCAGACAAAGGAATTCCTGGCCGTTTCCTGCCATGTAACGCTAGACATGGTCGTCGCCACGTATTTCGGATACGAAGGACGAAATGGCTTTCATGTCGACTTTCTCATGCATCACCATGGCGTGATGGTACATTTCACGAAGCCTGGCAGGACGAGTCTCCCCTGTCGCTGCCGTGGCGTCGCCCATGGTTATATACCAAGGTGTAACTTAGGACAGGGACGCAATCCTGCATCTGTCACGAGCGGGCGCCAATGGCGACGAGCCCAGAGTCGTGGTTCCAACGTACCTGGCGCCCGTGAAGCCCTTGGTGCACCTGCACTTGAACGATCCGGGAGTGTTGACGCAGACGCCGTTATGTTCGCACGGCGAACCTGCCGACGTAAACACACCTGATCACAGAGCAAAAACAAAACAGCATCGGAGCGCTTCCAGACGAATCAAGATCCGCCAGTCGGCATTGGCATGCAGGCGCTCTGCCGCTGCAGATAAATATTATGCGACTATCAACACGCCGAGATGTACGTAGTGAGCGTGACACTTCCATATTCACATTGTGAAATTCAAACACCAAACGAGGTGGAAAAGCGTGGGCTAACTCACGCCAGGCATTGGAACAATTCGGACGCTCTTGAAGTAATAACTATTTCTGTTGCAACTTGCGGGTGTTCGAATGTACGAGTGAAAATCCAAGCACAAATATTTCCGTTATACAGACAGGTGTTGTGGCTAATTAATGAACAAGTCACGGAAGCATGTCTGTCCAACCGTTTGTCGCCAGCAGGCATCCAAGCGATTGCAGGCACACTGAAGTCGCTGCATGCAACACACCATGCAAAACTACACAGATACCATGCATCCAATGTAGGGAACGACAGGCTGCTACACCAGTGGCATTAAATGAAACAAAAACAATAAAGCTTTTTCGCCACCACAGGACAGGACTTCGCGCTAGCCACTGCGTGCCACTGCGTGCTCCCGGCGGCTGTTGTCAAACTGTATCTTCAGAGGCACCGCCAGCCAGCTGTTTTTGCTCGTGTTGCTTGGCGTGCACTGCTGGGTTCCGAGCGATGCGAGTGATTCAATTCGTTGTTAAACATAGATGCCACAACGCAAACATTTCGCCGTTCTAGCGCCTATAATGGTGTTGATTTATATCCATCTGAGCCTCCCCCCCCCCCCCAAGCAACAACGATGTTTTAGTAATGGAACATGTGTCCATATGGGTGGGCTCCTCAATGATTTCGCTACTTGGTCAAATCCAATGTTTGTTTGCCAATAATTGTAATAAAATGACATATCTGTGTAGACTGTTGTCCGTGGCTGTCCGGCGACTGTGATACGGGACAGTATCGAGAGGTGGCACGTGTGGTTGCCGCTTCAAAATGACGGGCTGCCCAATGGCCACCACTTGAAGTAGACTAACGACTTCTCCGATCTACCACTGATCTTTCTGCCATTTCAATTGAACACGACGGCGTCGTCGACTACACCGATGCTCGTCACGAGTTGGTGAGTGTTGGAGCTGTTGTGGCGCGCGTGATACTACTGCGGCTCAGTCAGCTACACCGCAATACGGCCAGAACTACCGCCCATCGTCCCAAGCCATTGTGGCGCGCTGCGGCCAGCCTGCAACGCCACCTCGCCCCGGGGCGGACACAGACCGCGCCGCCATCGCATTAGCATAAAGAAGCAGTATATTAATGCAGATATGCGCCGAAAATTGGCCGCTTACCATACTGGTTGGCTGCAGGAATAGAGAACAAGGGGTTAGAGCCGGACCCGCGACCGACACATGCCTTCGATTTCACAAACGTGCAACATGCACAGGATGAGAACACACCATCCGAGGGCGGGGCGTGGCGGGGTGGGGGCTGATGGCAAAGGTCGGGCGAATCACCGAAGGCTGGGAGCGATCGTGCATCGGCCCAGGGAGCGGCCCCACTCAATGCAAACGCCGTGTTGGCTCATCCCGGCGGACCTTCCTGGCGTGCCGACGCCGGTCCGGGCATGCCTCGCGCAACCCCATAACCGGCGGCGCAGGGCCAGTGCCCCCCCCCCCCCTCCCCTCCCGTATCAGCGGTTACATCGGGCCCGTGTTCGCTGTAACGCAGCGGGAACAACACGGGCGCCGCCAGCAGCCTATCCGCAGGAGCAGCCCAGTCTGTCATCCACCTGAGGCGACCCGACTCCAGCCGCTCACAGCTCCAGCCAGGTCACCAACCATTGCAAACGTTTGTCCAGCCACCACCATCAGCCCAGCCACCACCGACGCTTGTCCAACCACCACCGACGTCAGTCCAACCACCACCGACGTCAGTCCAACCACCACCGAGATCAGTCCAAGCACCACCGACGTCAGTCCAGCCACCACCGACATCAGTCCAAGCACCACCGACGTCAGTCCAGCCACCACCGACGTCAGCCCAGCCACCACCGACGCTTGTCCAACCACCACCGACGTCAGTCCAACCACCACCTACGTCAGTCCAACCACCACCGACGTCAGTCCAACCACCACCGAGATCAGTCCAAGCACCACCGACGTCAGTCCAGCCACCACCGACATCAGTCCAACCACCACCGACGTCGGTCTCACCATCGACATCAGTCCAACCACCATCGACATCAGTTCAACCACCAGTAACACGTTAGTCAAATCATCACTGACGCCAGTCCAGCCACCACCGACATCACTCCAACCACTGCCACGTTAGTCGAATCACCGCTGACGTCGGTCCAACCACCACCAACGCATGTCCAACCACCACCGACACAGGTCAAGAAAACGTATTCTTTCTATCTAAAAATTATACTCTCAGAATAACGCTCAGATATGTGTACCCTGAAAAGAGCAATTTACCGACTGGATGTTATAGCTAGCAAATTAGTAGCAGTACAGTATTGATGCTATAACCTAAAGGATGTCTACTTGCTGTGCTAATCGAATTAATTTTAACGTGAGAAAAACAATATTTTCCTCAATTATTTCTCCAACAATTTATGCTTCCACCACAGGCATCGAATCCAAAACTCCAGGCCTGCTGTCCACATTAGTCCAACTCCCACCGACATCCACGTACGCTGCCGGGGCGGCTATCATACGCCACCAACTAACAAACGTCACTCCCGACGAGCACCACCAACGCCGACCCTCCCCCGTGTTCGTACAGGTCGCCGGACACCAGTCGTACCTTCTTCGCACTCGTTGAGGTCCTTGGAGCAGTCGTTCCCCCAGTAGCCCGTCTCGCAGTGGCACTTGTAGGTGCCGTTGATGGGCGAAGTGTAGCACTTGGCGCCCGCGTAGCACGGGTTGGACGCGCAGTCATCATTCAGGTGACACAGCAGACCTGCGGCAGTGTGGCGCGAGTGTGACACAGCAGACCTGCGGCAGTGTGACGCGAGTGTGACACAGCAGACCTGCGGCAGTGTGACGCGAGTGTGACACAGCAGACCTGCGGCAGTGTGACGCGAGTGTGACACAGCAGACCTGCGGCAGTGTGGCGCGAGTGTGACAGCAGACTGCGGCAGTGTGACGCGAGTGTGACACAGCAGACCTGCGGCAGTGTGACGCGAGTGTGACACAGCAGACCTGCGGCAGTGTGACGCGAGTGTGACACAGCAGACCTGCGGCAGTGTGACAGCAGACTGCGGCAGTGTGGCGCGAGTGTGACACGGCAGCATAGTGTAGCGAGACTGTGCCGCAAGGTGCAGTGCGGCAGTCACGGCACAACGAAAAGGTTTGGTATCTGTGACATCCCCCACGGAATACACGGAATTGACGTGAGGCCAGGGCACTGGTGCAAATATTCTGTCCGTAGAACACGTTGGCTGCTTACGATACAATGAAAACCGCCGTTGGGCCATCGCTGCGATCTCGCGACATGACGTTTACGTCGTGACACGTTGCTGCAGGTAGGCAACGCAGCAGTACGACATAGTGGCAGCGTGAACCGGCAGCGGAACGCAACGCGGCAACGCAGCGTGAAGTCGTGGCACAATGTCACGTGATGGCCTAGAAACCACTGGTGGCACAATGTGACGTGGTGGCGGAGCGAGTCACACCGCATCATGACCAGTGCAAGCGGACGCACGAGACCAGCCGGCAGCGTGGGCCGCGCCACCAGCACTGCAAATCGTGCGACCGAAATTAAAATACACGAGGCACGTAACAATGAGTCCGACCGGATTTACGGTACATTATCGTCCCGTGTCGATGAACGGATAAAGCCAGTCCCTGTGCTCTCGAGGTCTGCAGACGGCCGACGCAACACAATGATCACTGGGTTCAAACCAAAACCAGAACCGATTCTCCCTGAGAGGCAATCGCAGTATCAGTGGAAACACCGGATTGAGTCGCGGTGCGCCGGTTATTGCGGTTATTGCGGTTATTGCCGTTATTACCGCTATTGTCGCTAATGTCGCTGGCGAGGAGGTCACTCACCCGTCTTGCCCGGCGGACACTCGCAGTGGAAGGTGCCGACGCGGTCGTGGCACGTGGCGCCGTCGAAGCAGCCGCCGTCGGCGCAGTCGTCCTCGTTCTCGCTGCAGTCGTCGCCGATCCAGCCGTTGACGCAGATGCACGAGTAGCCGCCCATCGTGTTGGTGCACGTGGCGCCGTTCTTACAGATGGACGGCCGCACGGCGCACTCGTCCACGTCCTGAAGCGGCAGCGCACGCTGTAGTGGTGGTGGTTGTGATGGTCGTGGTGGTCGTGGTGGTCGTGGTGGTCGTGGTGGTCGTGGTGATCGTGGTGATCGTGGTGATCGTGGTGGTCGTGGTGGTCGTGGTGGTCGTGGTGGTCGTGGTGGTCGTGGTGGTCGTGGTGGTCGTGGTGGTCGTGGTGGTCGTGGTGGTCGTGGTGGTCGTGGTGGTCGTGGTGGTCGTGGCGGTCGTGGTAGTTATTGGTTTTACGACACATCGGCCGTTCAGTCATGTAGCGTCGCCAATATCTTACGCCGATTGGTCGTGGGCGAAGAGTAGCGACAGGTGAGACTTTAACCCACAATCTTTCGATTGCGAGACGGCCGACTTACCCCTAGACTACTCGTCCCCCATGCGCGGGCACAAACGGCAACACACACTGTAGCGCACGTGAACAAACGAGCCGCTCCCGCTCCTAGCGCACAAACGAGCCGCTCCTGTCCCCCCCCAGCGTACAAACGAGCCACTCCTGTTCCCCCAGCGTACAAACGAGCCGCTCCTGTTTCCCCAGCGTATAAACGAGCCGCTCCTGTCCCCCCCCAGCGTACAAACGAGCCACTCCTGTTCCCCCAGCGTACAAACGAGCCGCTCCTGTTCCCCCAGCGTATAAACGAGCCGCTCCTGTTCCCACAGCGCACAAACGAGCCGCTCCTGTTCCCCCAGCGGACAAACGAGCCGGTCCTGTTCCCAGCGCACCGCCGAGCACTCGTCAGTCGGTCCTGCTCTGCAAGGCCAACAGTGTCATATCATGGGAAACGGACCCGCCCCGCGCCTCCACCGAGCATGCGCAACTACGTCGCATCCCCCCCCCCCCACGAGCATGTGTGCAAACAGTCTTGTTGAGTGAATATAGTCATTCGTCGCTACAAGTCAGTGCCTTCAAAGGATAAGGAAATGTACGAAGTACTGAAGAGCGGAAATCACTTATAATGCGGTTCTTTCTATGCAGCGACAATATAGTTAATGTCAACATGTTGACATTATCTGGGGTTGCCAAAATGTTGCGGGGAAGGGTGTATCTGACAGTCAGTTTCCCAAGCCCAAAGTGCCATTGGAATTTAACAGGTGGCGTGCTGGCGTAGTTTGTTGCTCCGCAGCCTGACGGTGTCCAACCTGCAGCCTGACGGTTTCTAGACCGTAACAGGACCACCAGAGCGATGGCCCGCAGTACCACCAGGGGATCACTAGGGTGACCACCGGAAGGACCATCAATGGGACCAGCAGCAGCGGGACCCCGCCGCGTGACCCGGCTCACCTGAGTGCAGTACTCGCCAGTGTAGGTGACCGGACACTCGCAGGCGTACGAGTTGATGCCGTCCACGCAGAGGGCGCCGTTCTGACACAGGTTGCCGGCGCAGTCGTCCGTGTTGTCGGCGCAGTTCTTGCCGGTGAAGCCTGCCGGAGGTGGGCCGTGTCAGCCGCGCTGTTGCCAGACGCACGGCGGGAGTGTCACAACACAGCAACAGCAGGCCACCACAGCAACACAACACAGTAGCGTCGCACCGCCACATTAGAACCATATCACGTACAGCAACACCACATCACACCACGAAACCACATCATCACCACAGCAACTTCACACCACTGCGGCACCACATCATCACCACAGCAACTTCACACCACTGCGGCACCACATCATCACCACAGCAACTTCACACCACTGCGGCACCACATTATCACCACAGCAACTTCACACCACTGCGGCACCACATCATCACCACAGCAACTTCACACCATTGCGGCACCACATCACCGTAGAACCACATCTTCATCACATCAACTTTACGGCACCGTGGAACCACATCACCGCAGCACAGCAACATCACAACATAGCGACGACCCAGCGTCAGTTAACGACCCCGTCATACACCCAGTAGTTGTGTCTGATCATAGTGATCAAGTAGCGGAACGGGTGGGCGGCGAGTCCAGTCGTGACGTAACGGAACGGGATCCATCCATCCATCCATCCATCCATCCATCCATCCATCCATCCATCCATCCATCCATCCATCCATCCATCCATCCATCCATCCATCCATCCATCCATCCATCCATCCATCCATCCATCCATCCATCCATCCATCCATCCATCCATCCATCCATCCATCCATCCATCCATCCATGGATCCATGGATCCATCAATCCATCGGATGGATGGACGGATGGCAGAGTTTAGCTCTGGCCCTGAACACTGAAGAAGGAAGCTGTTGGCATCGCCGACGGCAGACAACATTCGCAGCAGTTGACATCTAACTGACGATGAAGAATAGGCCACATCCGATAACGGTAAACAGTTTAAAACCCACGCTGCGATACACCATTGAACCGACTGTGCGGTGCGGTGCGGTGCGGTGCCCAACCAACAATGCTCAAGTTGAGAGTGCAGTATTGGACGTATTGCAGCGTCAGCACTTCCGTTATCCGTTGGCTTTTGGGTTTTAGGGCGAGTCACCTACTAAGTTCATTTTTCAGCCATATCCTTTCTTCTTTGGATACAACACCAGCTCCTCATCGACACGCATCGCTTAGGCAGGTTTGCAATACCGGCATTCTCTGTGACAACACCAGCATTCCCTTTAACAACACCAACTCCAATGGTGATCTTCCTCGTATGGGCCTGTACAATACCGTGGGCAAATCATGACATGATATGCAGTCGACAAACAGCGGTGAGACATTCGACGGCGAGATATTCGACAAGCCCGACTATGACACAGCCAACAAACAATGCGCGAGATCTTCGACAAAGCCGAGCATGACGCGGTCGCCGAGCATGACGCCCGGCGGCCCCGTCCGCCCACTGCGGGCCAGCGCCGCAGTCGTACTCTGCTGGGGACACTAATGACGCGCCACTTACACGCATCACAGGGGAGGTGCACATTTGCGGTACAATACCGCCACGGACGGCAGGGCAGTAGTGCCTTCTGTGGAACACACCGGACAAGCCAGGGGTGGCGCGGGCGGCACTGCCACCGGCCGTGTGACGACAGGACAGGACAGGACAGGACAGGACAGGACAGGACAGGACAGGGCAGGGCAGGACAGCAGTGCCTTCTGTGACACACACCGGGCCAGCCAGGAGTGACGCGGGCGACACTGCCACCGGCCGTGGGACGACGTAAATCAAGGTCGCCTCAATCCTCAGAGGACCGCTAATGTTGGGGTCTCTGTGTTCAGGTATAATTTGACCAGCTCTGGACACATTAGGGTAATGTCAAAAGGAAATTATGAGCTGAAAGGATATGAGAATATCTGGGGTGCAGTGAGATTAATGAAAATGTAATTAATCGACGCCTTTGTGCAGTAATGGCGGAGCACGACCCCTGAAGGCAATTTCATGACTCACGTTTATATTACGTGTGAACTATACTTAATGCTCTTGAAGAGGTGAACCCATATATTCTGAAGATCAAAACGGGTTGCAATCTTGCTTTCCCACTGCAGCTAGGCTCATACAATTCCAGATGATGCTCCAATCCAAGAAATTCCCAGAGTACATCACTGCAAAGTTGGCCCGGTGCCTAGGCCAGAGACTGTCCCAAGCCAGGTGGCCCTGCTCAGGTTCATCAGGCTCCCTCCTCAGGCAGTGCTTCCGGCTGGATCGGCCCCACCGTGGGACCGACCGCGTCCTCGCCTGTACGCTCACATCCGCTGCGCTGATAAATGATCTCCAGCCGAGGGAAAAACCGGAGCCTGCCACCTCTCAAAGATAGCAATTAGTCGGCTTTTAAGGACGCCTAAAAACGCAATTACGCATTGTTATTGGAACTGCCAGGACCCCAGCGTCAGGACAACGCGCAGATCGCTAATAGCAAAGGTATGAAGACATTGAAAATATTTCGGAGTACAGCGTTCTCTTGCGCAACGCATACACATCCTTGCTTTTAAAAGCACTAATTTGCACTCGAACCAGAACTTAGATAAAGATCAATGACGACAAAGATCGCTCTGGTGAAAGTCCGCATGAAGCAGATCTTTTGCGTGAGACCATTTTGTTTTCTTATGTTGGGTCGGGTTGGGTTCATAGCATTCCAATGACCCTCCTCTCCCTCCCACCGAGGAGATACCTCCCGCTCGTGTTCGGCGCGGGCGCCCCCTGGCGGCGATCATCCCGAGCCGCGCGCGCTGGACGCGCGTCCCCCGTCTCGCATGTCTGAGACTGTACGACCGGTCGGCGCTGACCGTGAGAACTTTCCCAGCCTCCCCCATCCCCGTCGCGGCGGCGCCCCCACCGCCGGCGGCCGCCCGGTCCGGACGCTCGTCGCGGCGCCAAGACGACCAAGGCGACGGCAACCGTTCCTGGGGCACGGTCCGCACCCACGGCTGGTCCCACGGCGGGGCCCACGGCGGGGCCCACGACGGTCATGGCCTGACACGCTGTCCGTCCCGGTGGCGCTAATGGAGACTGCCGCCGCTATCTGGCACGGCCGCTTTTTGCCACCTTCGGTCAGATACATTGCCGCCGTCGCTATTGTGCGCGAGCGACCCTTCCGTGGGAGCGACCGCTTCCGCCCACACCGCCACCCGGGTGGGTCCCCTGCAGCCATGGTCATCGATACAAAGGTCGCAAACCACCGTGAAGCGAACTAAAAAGAACGGAGAAAACGGGCAAGCGTTCAGCACCCAATCTGTTTTGCCTTCAGATAATTTGTCTCCGTAAAGGCATACTGACATATGAGGCGGCGCACCATTACATCAATGTTAAAGTAAGAGCTGATAAGCTTCACGCACGTTAGGTACAACAAATAGCAGTCCAATCTCTTGGTGTCGTGGTGGATTGGTGCTTCAGGGCGCGCCGACGTGCCTTGGGTCAGTTCTCATTTCGCGCCCATAACGTCATCTGTCATCACCTTATGGTTGAAAGGGATGTCTGCTCACATCTGAATACTTACCATGGGTGATAGATAACGTCAACATTTTCTTTTCGAAGGAATGTAAATATGTATCCAGATGCATGAGTCATCTGCTAGCACACGGAGAGCGGTTAATTATTACAATGTGCCAGTGTGTCGCCAGTGCACGTGCGATCTGAAAAATGCAGCGCAACTTCATCTCTCGAAAACTTGATACTGCGGATGGCTGATTGCACAGTGGTGCTGCTCGACATGGACAAGCCAGCCGGGAAGCGTTCAGTGCCTGCCGGGACCGGTGGACTATAAGAACGGGCGGGCGACACATGACGCGATGCGATGTGGGCACCGACACAGGCTCAGCCGAGCGTGGTGTGAACTGCAGCAACGGTGAGCCCTCAACTGCCGGGACCGGTGGACTATAAGAACGAGCGACACGTGACGCGATGCGATGCGATGCGATGTGGGCACCGACACAGGCTCAGCCGAGCGTGGTGTGAACTGCAGCAACGGTGAGCCCTCAACTGCCGGGACCGGTGGACTATAAGAACGGGCGACACGTGACGCGATGCGATGTGGGCACTCACACAGGCTCAGCCGAGCGTGGTGTGAACTGCAGCAACGGTGAGCCCTCAACTGCCGGGACCGGTGGACTATAAGAACGGGCGACACGTGACGCGATGCGATGTGGGCACTCACACAGGCTCAGCCGAGCGTGGTGTGAACTGCAGCAACGGTGAGCCCTCACCCTTGGAGTTGGCACTATTGGGGTTGGGTGGAAACGTTCCCGCAGCGTTTTCCCGCCTTACGCCTACCGCCATTGCATGGGAGTAGGCATAAAAACCGCAACATCCACCCCAATCATGTGGTACTGGACTGGAAGACAACATATGAGCCATTTCCCTGCAGTACGATGAGGGACTTTCAACTAGTCCATCATATACTGGGTCACATACGACTGGACCACATCCCCTATTCGGTATCGGCCTAGGCCGTGGCTTCAGTTGTTTGCGTGATATGATTGCTAAGTCAGAAACCAAATAATTATGGAAACAGCTACCTGAGCTGACCGACCAAAACATCTTGCCGTGTAACTCCATGATCAAGAGATTTGGCATATGTACACGCCGTATATCGTAGTATAGTCATAAAGTCATAAAGTCAAAGTGTTATGGCTTAATAAGAACCACAGTGGCCCATCTGGGTTAAGCCTATCTAGAAAAGGTACTATAAATGTACATACGCTCACCCCAATCAATCCCTTATCAAGTTCCTAGGGAGCTATATATTCCAGCCCATCTAGCACCATTCACTTGCTATTGCATAACACACTCAACAATTACATACTCCTCCAATCATACCCATTGTGCTACCATAGACAATCTCATCAGTATCACATCCCAAAGGAAGGTGCTGAATCCACTGCAAGGTACACCCTATAGGTATAAAGCGTTTAGACTTAATAAGAGACCCAAGGGCCCATCCAGTTAAGTCTGTAAATGGAAGATACCATAAGCCTGGTAAAAAAGACCCACCCCAGCCATCCCACATCCTGAAGAAACCAGTCCACCAATATCCCACACACCTATCAATGCCTATCTACCCTAGCTACCCAGCCCTATTCCCCTGATCCCTCTTAACAGATGTGGATTGAATGCCTGATCAATAATTTTCAAACTGCATCCATGCCTTAAAGGGATGGATGGGACTAAAGGGCCTATATTTATTAGTTAGTTAGTTGAGCTCTAGGGCGTATCGACTTCATTGGTCATGTAGCGCCCATATGTGGTATAGTTATACCAGCATCTCTAGAAGCTATAGCATAAACCTAAACGATGATTTTGAGGGCATTCAGCGTAAAGGAATGCCGGGGCCAAATGGGCAGTGAGGTGACTGAGGGATAACGCTCTGTACGCCCTTGACCTCCTTTCCATCGACAACTCGCCGATGATTCTGACCACCCGATGACACCCCGACCCTGGTCTCCAATGGACGGTGAAAGTCAACACCTTTCTTTAAACCTTGCGTTGAAGTAACACTCGATGAATAGTCTTGGCCTGACCACACATTGCGTCGGTCTGAGCGGGGGTTTGCAGTGCAAATGTGTACTCAGCTGGCGCCCGACCGGTGTGTCTCAGAACTTGGGACGAGGAATGATTGAGCAGCGCAGCAACAAACGGTACTCAGTGGCCCGCGCAGCGACTGCATGCGACAGGCGAGGTAGGTGGTCACTCCCCGCATCACGACGCGCGAACACAATGCATCCCGTGCCGAGCTGCGTACTTTCATCTGTCTTGATAATATCGCCTTAGCTAAAACAAATATAAATTGCGCAAAGGCTCTGCAACAATTGTACAAACTGCACGTAACTCTGTCAAAATGCAAGTCTTGCTCGCAAAATAGCGTGTGCAATTCAAGCATACCGGGTCGATGTAACGCGCTTACAATGCGCAGCTGGGCGAAAATGTGATTCAACAAGGTGGGCCTGTGCGGGCCGGCTGACGGGGCGTGGCTCCGGCTCGCCAGTTCGGCGTGCACCGACTCGCCTCTGTGCGACAGGTCCGGCTAGCCCGTGCGGACGGTAATCGCCAGCCGGCCAGTGGTGGCCGGTGGTGGCCGGTGGTGGCCGGTGGTGGCCGGTGGTGGCCGGTGGTGGCCGGCGGTGGCCGGCGGTGGCCGGCGGCGGCTGGCCAGCAATCGCCACCCGCCTGCGCGGCGGAAACGGCCGCCGGGTCACAAGGTCACACCGCGCGGCCGCCCTCTCCCACCGCGTCGGTCCGGGTTCCCAGCACAGGCCGGCCGGGCCCGCCGCGCGCACAAAGAGCGCCAGGAAGGACGCCCCGTCGCGGGTCAATTGTCTGCCGTCGGACAGCTGTGTCGGACGCCGTCCTGGCACCAGGCATCGCCGACGGACAGCACGAAACGGAACACCCGCACCGTCTGAATGGCTGGACGCCATTGACGGAGAGGGCACATGTGAAGCGACAGGAGCCTTTCAAGAACGACCGAGAACGGATCCCTTGAGAAACAGTAACTCAAATGGCGAACTAACTGAATGAGAATAAACAACAAATGGACGCTTGTGGACTGAAGCAAACAACGCGCATCGCTTCAAATACTCTCATCCCTGTGATTCACTTCTTCCGCGGACATAAACAAAGCGACCAGTAGGACTTCCCGCCATGTGATCACTGTTACAAACGTGATGAACATAACCATATTCGCAAACAGACCACTTCCGCTACCAGACCCCAAGCCCCTACAGATAACACAGCCGTTACTGCGAAGCAATGGCCGACATCAAAACAATTTTGCCGGAATCAACCGTGTCGTTGCAGCCGTCGGCGCACCGCAAGCGGCCCATTGCGCCGGGGCGTTCTCATCAGGCGGCGGTAAGAGGCCGCCGGCGGGCGACCGGAGCCGCCGCCGAGCGGGCGCGCCACTGTGTGCACCGCGCCACTGCCGGCGCTGCCCAGCACTTCACGGAACCGGGCCCGATCACTTCCGCGAACCGGCCCACCAGTGCCAGTACCGGCCGCGGCCGAGGCGGCCCGCAACGGCGCCGCGCGCAGCCGCCCGCGCGGAAACGTGGCCGAACGATGCGCGCCGGCGCCGCTCAGAGCTGTCTGACACCGCCTGATGCTGCACCTGACACCGCCTGATGCTGCTCCATGTGGAGGCCCGGCATGGTGGTCTGCCCGACACCGCCTGATGTTGCACCATGTGGAGACCCGGCATGGTGGTCTGCCCGACACCGCCTGATGCTGCACCATGTGGAGGCCCGGCATGGTGGTCTGTCTGACACCGCCTGATGCTGCTCCATGTGGAGGCCCGGCATGGTGGTCTGCCCGACACTGCCTGATGCTGCACTGTGTCAATGAAAAATACGTGTCGCACGGTACTTTTGGGGACTTCATAGCGGTGCAACGAAATCCTACACAGAAACCATGGTCGGACAGCAGATGGCACACTAGACTGCGCCAATCTTGTTCGTTTGTTATTTGGGCTTTAGGGCGCCACGACTGCTGTGGCCATATTGCGCTCATAACTCAGTCATCGAAATGCGATTAGATGCAGAACCAAGGATCACATCGTGGGTACCGTCCATATGGCGCTATTGAGCTACACAGTTTGGATGCAATGCATCTCGGTGAGGAGCATATATAACTGAAAACGACACTTCAGATAAGAAATCGATCAGTCGTCCCGATTGGACAATGCAAGAGTTGGACAGGATACCACTACGGGAAGCTACTTGGACAGACCCAAAATGACGTGTACGTTCGTGAGAATAAAAACGGCACGAGAGCAAAACATGGCGAACTTCCAGTGGTGCAAGATATCTTGGGCACTATAGTTTGTCGTCACCACATAGCAGATACATGAGTCTCATACGTGTGCCCGATGTTGGTACAGCGTCACTAGACTGCGCCAACCTCACGTCACACAGAACGTCATCCGCCGGAACTGTGCCGAGCGTTGCTGCGTGGCGACCACCGCCTCGTGCTTGCGTCGCCGCACGCAACATTGCGCACCGCGTCGACAATGCGACCGCATGTCAGATCAATTCGAAGCCTATTACAAAACTCCCGACGCTTTCACCACCCGGGTTCGAGAAACACCGGCTTTTGCAGACTGGCCGCGTCGGCTTTTCCAGGCGGTCGCGTTGAGTAACGTCGATCGGCTGACAGACGACCAGCGGGAGCCGCCGAGCGCTGCTGTCACACTCACACCGACAGACCACCGGGAGCCGCCGAGCGCCGCTGTCACACTCACGCCGACAGACCACCGGGAGCCGCCGAGCGCTGCTGTCACACTCACACCGACCACCGACAGACCACCGGGAGCCGCCGAGCGCCGCTGTCACACTCACACCGACAGACCACCGGGAGCCGCCGAGCGCCGAGCGCTGCTGTCACACTCACACCGACAGACCACCGGGAGCCGCCGAGCGCCGCTGTCACACTCCACCGACAGACCACCGGGAGGCGCCGAGCGCCGCTGTCACACTCACACCGACAGACCACCGGGAGCCGCCGAGCGCCGCTGTCACACTCACACCGACAGACCACCGGGAGCCGCCGAGCGCCGCTGTCACACTCACACCGACAGACCACCGGGAGCCGCCGAGCGCTGCTGTCACACTCACACCGACAGACCACCGGGAGCCGCCGAGCGCTGCTGTCACACTCACACCGACAGACCACCGGGAGCCGCCGAGCGCTGCTGTCACACTCACACCGACAGACCACCGGGAGCCGCCGAGCGCTGCTGTCACACTCACACCGACAGACCACCAGGGAGCCGCCGAGCGCCGCTGTCACACTCACACCGACAGACCACCGGGAGCCGCCGAGCGCTGCTGTCACACTCACACCGACAGACCACCGGGAGCCGCCGAGCGCGCTGCTGTCACACTCACACCGACAGACCACCGGGAGCCGCCGAGCGCCGCTGTCACACTCACACCGACAGACCACCGGGAGCCGCCGAGCGCCGCTGTCACACTCACACCGACAGACCACCGGGAGCCGCCGAGCGCCGCTGTCACACTCACACCGACAGACCACCGGGAGCCGCCGAGCGCCGCTGTCACACTCACGCCGACAGACCACAGCGGGCCACAGCGTGCCACAGCGGGTCACAGCGGGCCACAGCGTGCCACAGCGGGCCTGACCACCGGCGACCGCCCGGAGTCCACAGCCAGTCGCTGCCTCCGCGACGGCAGAGGGGCCGCAGCCGGATGTCGCTCGGGAACAGCCATGCACGCAACCATGTTCTCCGACCACCTCCGCACAGAGAGAGTCGCAGACATCTCGTGTATGCAGTCACGCTACATCCGACCAGGCCACGCCATGTCAAAAACCGGGTTTATTCCCACATATTCCAGGTCGAGGATATGTTAGACTGCATCAGGGTAACCGGTTCCTTGCTGGACACACTACAACGGTATCTACATCGAAGACGGCGTGTAGGAAACGCATATTTTGCACAACACACCATCTCGAATGGTGCCAGCTCATCAGCAGCCCACGGGGATGACGATTCGAGGACTGCTTACAAAAAAATATATCGTTTAACTTTTTGTGCACAATGCAAACGTTAAGCAACTTATCGTCAGCTCGACTCCAGCTGCTGAAGATTGCCGGCCGGGCAGCGGCGATGGCGGGTGGGGGGGGGGCACCTTTAAGTATTCGACCACCGCTGGCAGCGATGGCCGTCCAACAGTAGAACAACAGTCGCCGCTCGAGCTGCCACACCCTCTCGACAACGACAGCACGAGCTGACGCTACAGTTACTGCGTCAACGTCAACATCGAGTCAACCGTCTGCACTCAGCCCACCGGCTAAGCTCAGCACTGAGCTGCCGGCCATACTCCCAACACACGGTCCACCGGCCACACTCCAACACACAGCCCACCGGCCACACTCCAACACACAGCCCACCGGCCACACCCCAACACACAGTCCACCGGCCACGCTCCGACACACAGCCCACCGGCCACACCCCAACACACAGTCCACCGGCCACACTCCAACACACAGCCCACCGGCCACACCCCAACACACAGTCCACCGGCCACACTCCAACACACAGCCCACCGGCCACGCTCCGACACACAGCCCACCGGCCACACCCCAACACACAGTCCACCGGCCACACTCCAACACACAGCCCACCGGCCACACCCCAACACACAGTTCACCGGCCACACTCCAACACACAGCCCACCGACCACATTCACGACACACCCGGCCTGAACCCACCAACCACTTTGGCACACAACCCGAGTGTCTGCAATTCAGTACACTCAGCACACGTGCCACATGTACTTACCGAGCAGACACCGGCAGGAGTACTCCAGGTCATTGATGACGGTACAGTTGCCGCCATGCCGACAGGGCGACGGCGAGCACGGCACATAATTGGTGTCGCAGTCGCGGCCCGTATAGCCCGGGTCACAGACGCACCTGAGGCGGAGATCACAGGTCAGAGCCGAACGGGGAATTTGGTACACTGTTAAAGTGCGGCTACAGGAAGCAGTGCACAGCCTGAGAGGCGTGGAGGCAGCGCCAGTGTAGAGGTGCATGGACTAGCACTGACACTGACAGAGGGATTTGAATCGGTACGCAGGTAGCGGAAAGGAGCCGCCTACAATGGGGGGGGGGGAGTTGTGGAGGGGAGGGGAAGCAGCCCGAGCAGACTAGGGGTGTCAATGCAACTAATATTTGTCTAGGGTGGTGACAAACAGCGCATACGCGCATGAGATCAAACTGAATCGACTCAGAACCTGTGCAAATGAACCGGAGCGCTGTCCCTGGACCACCGTACCACTGGCAACGGTCGCTCCTGCCCGACAGGTGGTGCACCGGGTGAGCCTGCGCTATCGCCACCGCGGCCGGCTCGTGTTTTCACAGGTCAGCTGACGGGTCCACCTGCACCCTTGGTCGCGCCGCCTCCAGCAGTCGGGCCACAAGCTGGCGTCCATCCCACGACGCCAACCGCCAGGCTTCGGGTCGCACGAAAAACTGATGGCCATCGGGAATGCTAAGCCGTTGTTCTTTTCCCTCGCCGCCGAAGCGGTTTATCGATAAGCCTAAGTATGGCAATCCCCCGCCACCCTGACGTCTGCAGATTCCCACAGCAGAAGGCTGCCGGCGGTGAGGACGTGAATGCGGCCCAGGGCACAGCCGGTGCCGTGTGAACACCCCAACCTCGAATATCGCCGAAATTGGTGTGATCATGAAAGGCTAAGGACAGTGTGCTTATATTTGCGATCTGAAAGGTGAATCTGTGCTATTGCGATTGGTACTGACAATGCGGGCAAGATATTATGCAGATTAATACCTAGTGGTGCGTAGAGACATAGCGGTGAAGACCTTTTTACTGTCATGATAAGGTATTTTCCCAGGACCAGCGCAGGCCGGGAATCCTGTGCTGCAGGAGGAATTTTTAGCCTGCATGAGATTCATCTTTCTTTAGCACGATCTTGGAAACGATAACACATCACACATACACATCAGGAGACTGTTTGGCGATCTGCAAAGGCCAGAGGCTGCAGGGAAATTGGAGGAGGGAAATTGGAAGTTGAATCAAGGAAGCCTCAGGAAATAAGGACGAGACATAGGTGTGCTTTGAGGCCAGTTCTTACCAGTGTATCTCCTCAGCAGGTATTCCCCTCAGAAATATGTCAGTTTCACATTAAGTGACGACTGTTTCTCTCTGTCTGTCTGTCTGTCTGTCTGTCTGTCTGTCTGTCTGT
Source organism: Ashinkailepas kermadecensis (assembly GCA_034440615.1). NCBI lineage: Eukaryota > Metazoa > Arthropoda > Thecostraca > Neolepadidae > Ashinkailepas > Ashinkailepas kermadecensis. The sequence goes on from JAOTOM010002958.1 coordinate 58,337, forward strand.
CTGTCTGTCTGTCTGTCTGTTTGTCTATCTTTCTTTCCCTAGAGGTGGCCATCAGTACGGGTTCGCCATCTGGGGGGGGGTTGAGTGATAGTTTGATGCCGAGCTTAAGTCGCAGGCTCGGACCATATTTGTCCCAGCATTGTCGGACGTCAGTGTCGACTGTGAAGGCCGGCTGTCACATTAATTACAGTGTCAACTCTAGATAGAAGGGTTTCTGAATTCGAAGGCGTTGAGCATGCCCCCCCCCCCCCGATTGACAGGTTACGAACCGACGTGGGCGACTAGCAAGGTGTATGACTAACAAAAGAAATAAAACGTTACAATGAAGCAACACACCTGATTGCATTGGTAGCAAAGCTAGGCGGCTGGTGACTACCAGAATTTTGCTTGTCCATGAGGTGAGTTGTGGTTTTACCTCACGCCCAAAAGCGAAGTAGCCTCATGATCAAAATGTAAAGTAAAGCCAAACAAAACTAGACATATTTCGACAGTGAGCCACCTTCAGTCCAGTGTTAAATTATTCGTGAAATATGGTGGAATATACCACTCTCTGAACACTCAATTGACATCCTTCTCTAAGAAGTATCAACATCCTGCTTCTCGATGCGTGCTGATGAGTTCTTCGTGTCTCCTATCTAACAGTACCTTGTTTATAAGTATCATGATCATGCTCTCGATAAGGGATGGTGATACATGAACATTTCGCAAGGCAATTTCAGACAGAGGGATTATTCATGATGTGATATGGCATGCAGTGCCATTGTATAGCATAGGTATTTTTTCTTGCTATCCCAAATATATATCTTCCTAAATTATGAATATCAAAACAACTGATGAAGGTACAGTCATAAGTACACCATTGGCTGAAATTTAAGTCTGGAAGACAAAGTTTTGAATGCACTAATTCCATGGAAAATTTTTACTCACTTGTTGTTCCACTCTCACACGTAACGAAAAACCATTATTTTAACACTGCTTCAGTCTCACGAGCCATCTTCAGTATCATGGGACTGCAGACCACCCACGGCCCAAGTTTTGTTTGGCTTTAGCTTTTGAGCATGTGGCTAAGTTACCCCACCACTCATATCATGCTGCTCATCAACTTCGCGCTATCAACACTCCGCATGAACGAATTAGATTACAGCTAATGAAGCTTCGACCAGAAGTGTGTGAAATAATTTCAGCGTCCATCGTTGCCATCTCGCTTCGACGATTGGCTTCGACGGTCGGCTTCGACGGCGCGCTTCGTGACTGAACCGAAGCGGCGCGCGCCGCCCGCGCCTGACACCGGCCGTGATCGCGGCCCCAGCCGACCCGCGGGCGGAGCTCCGGCCGGCCTGACACACCGGCCGCCGCCGCGGGCATCACGCCGCCATGCCGCCGGTCGTTCCCAGAGCCGGCGCGCGCCCACCGACAGCCGGCGCCTCCTGTGACCGCCAGAGGTCAGACGACGACGGGCGCGCGCAAAAACACCGGCAGGCCGCTCCGCCGCTCCGCCGCCGGCAGCCGGTCTGTTTAGACGCGCGCTGTCCCCGGCAGAGCGCGCGGCGACATCGCACGTGCCGCGCGTGCTGGCCGCAACACCCGCGCCGCCGCCATATACGGCCAGTTTGGCGCTGGTGGCGGGCGATCTCAGGGCGGCTGTTGGCCAGCCGGCACGACCGGTCTTTGTTCCCGGGTCTGACGTGCGGTCGGCGACGCCTGAGATGCACATCGCAGGAAAGGGCCCCGACTGAATACAAAGGAGGCGCCAGTATGCATAAACCTGAGTCTGGCGATCCATGTCAGCCAACAAGTAGACATGCATCCGATTGTGAGCGTTGAGCTTGATTGAGGCCTTGTATCATGTCGCATTCGGCGCTTCAACACCGCGGGAAGGTCAACGGTGGCCGGAGTGGTTACCTCTCTCTCCCCTGCCGTTTCAGGCACATAAATGATAAAGCTTATGGGTTCCGCTTAACACTGGGGCAAGCGGAACACAACAACATAAAAAGGGAAGTCCGGAACACGGAAAGTACGCCTAGCTTTGTATTCTCAGTGTCTAGGCACTGATGGTGCGGTTTAAGGAGGAATGCCATGTGTCGTTCTTCCCTATGTGCATCGCATATACACACCGTGGCTGTTCCAGAACTAAGACCGCTGGTCTTCAGCCACACTTATTCAGACATGGTTCTCGGCCGGGCTCAGTTCGTGTTTGATTTAGGATCGCATCCTTCTGCAAGTTTGTGACAATGCCCACGAGTGATTACTTAGCCGTCTAGACAGCGACTACAAAAGAACACCTGTCCGGGATACTTGGCATTGGTGAGGGAAGTTCTGAATGCGACACAAGAGCATGCTCTACGTTAGAGCAACACTAGGTCTTAGGTACCATTGGCGTCACAAATAGTTTGACAGTCAGGCTGGGCGTCCTGGCACTTGAATATCCTGCATAGGTACTGGTTCCCACCATATGTATACCTATGCAGGATACTCAGGTGCCAGGACGCCCAGCCTGACTGCCAAGCTATTTGTAACGCCAACCCAAGGCAGTGTATAAAAACAATGAACTAATACCATGCTTAAAAACAGTTACAACACCGTATAGTACCTAGCTATTATTGACTTGATGTGACTTGGCATCAAGGTTGGATTTGTACTTTGCAGTGTGGAGTGGATGAATTTGTGTCGAACAATCGAACACGGTGAAGACATTGTTCTTTCAACGTGTGACATCAGAATCCTAGTTTGCACTTTCCAACAGCAGTTGAGCACTTGATCACAGAGCGGTTCATTGTCAAAAGGCTATTAAACCTCTAAACGAGAACAATGAGAGGATGATTTTCTGAAGAGGATAAATGTTCTGTATGTTAAAAATCGAGGAGCATCTGATTTGTTCAACTCCGCTTGACATTGACATTGACATGGAATAACAATGCACGATTACGTCGAATCGCCACTGTTAGTCTACTGAAAAAGGTGTCATGTGCAGCTTTCACAGTTCACTTCTTTATCTTTTCCATGGCAATAATACTCCGTGAACTCCGCATAATGGAACAATCTTAGACCGCAGCATCGAGCTGCAGCGACCGCAAAATCTGAGCTCCCTTGCACGATGCCGCAGCGCCCACAGAGCGGCTACTCCCTTGCCATTCTGCACGACCACCCTCTATTCCGCATCAGCCGCCTGTCTTCCAAGTCAAACGCGGACCGCGCCCCATAGCTCCCACACCGTCCGAGCCCAGCCACCAGGCAGGTCACGGCCGAGCCCGTAGCCGCCGCCGGCACTCACTGGTAGCTGCCGAACGTGTTGACGCAGTGGCCGTGTCGGCACGGGTCGCGCGCGCACTCGTTGATGTCGTCGGTGCACTTGGCGCCGGTGAAGCCGGCCGCGCACGAGCAGCGGTAGCTGCTGTCCTGCGACGTGCACTGGGCGTCGTTGCGGCACGGCTGCGACGCGCAATGGTCCACCAGCTGGCAGTTGTCGCCGCGGAAGCGCGCCGGACACGTGCACCGGTACGACGAGAGCGTCACCAGCGTGCACGTGCCGCCGTTCAGACACGGCTCGCTGTCGCACTCGTTCGCCTCGGGGATCTCGCACAGGCTGGCCGTGTAGCCGACCGGGCAGACGCACGAGAAGCCGGGCGTCGAGCTGTTGTTCAGCTCCACCCGGCAGCGGCCGCCGTTCTGGCACCGCTGGCCGCGGCCCGTCACGCACGGGTTCTCGTGCTGGCAGTACGTGTCCACGTGAGTCGATGGGCACCTGAAACGGACAGCGCCCTGTTAGCGGCAGGTATTGCATTGATTGGTTGGTTGGTTGGTTAGTTGATTGATTGATTGATTGATTGATTGATTGATTGGTTGGTTGGTTGGTTGGTTGGTTGGTTGGTTGGTTGGTTGGTTGGTTGGTTGGTTAGTTAGTTAGTTAGTTAGTTAGTTAGTTAGTTAGTTAGTTAGTTGGTTGGTTGGTTGGTTGGTTGGTTGGTTGGTTGGTTGGTTGGTTACCAAGGCTTGAGGGTGACTCGACTGCGATAGCCATATCGCGTTAATAACTCGCAGACAGTCGCAGAAATGTTGCTGAAACCAGGGCTGACAAAACGTAGCCTAAAACTAGCTTTAGCCATGCCAGTATCTATAATAGATTTAAGCTGGTTAAAACCGCGAATGCTATTTTTTGACTCAATACATTGAGCAACTTACATTTAACATGAAATGCTTCCTGCGTGGTTCTCAAATAGCTAATATATGCCATGTGAATACAACCATTTTGTGTGATATCTATCTTTAGAAAAGAAAAACAAAGAAGAGGGGAAAATGATTTTAATTAGGCAAGCGCAATAAAACGAAAACATGGCCTAGGCTGTTTTATGATAAGTTGATGTGTTGTATTTTTCATAAACTATCGGATATCAAAAACTGACATTTTCCTTTCGCAACCAGGATGTTCTACTGATACTTTTACCATCCAATGTTTTCCATATGAATCTGGATACTGGAACTTATATCAATTATTGTTATTTTATGTGACACAGTTAAGTCGATGAACACTTCTGACCTGCCACTTCGAAAGCCACTATGAGCAGATGGTGAGGTTGGCTACACTAGAACACAGTTGGCAGCCAAGAATAAGCGTCTAGGTTCCTTCAACTGTATCCGGTATATCAAGCTCTCACCAATCTCACTTGCACACATCATACACACGTACTTTGGATTTCGTCAAAAGGTTAGTTAGTGTCAGTTACTCTGCAATTAAACAGGTTTTGCATCATTGTGGAGAACATACTTAGGCTGACTATAATGAAAAATGTTAATATGTTCATAAAAATGTCATTTATTTCGCATATAATTGGCCATAACAATGCATAGGAAAATTATCAGTGCCATGTTTCGGTTTTGTGCATTTAAGTTAAAGTCACTAAGCACCTAAAGTGGAACGAATACTAGACAGACTAAACTAACATATGGCCGTAATTAGTTTTGACCGGAAGGTTTAAACCATGGCTTAAACCGGTCAAAACTATCATGTGGCAAAAACTTGTCAGCCCTGCTTAAAAAAGCAGTGACGATCTTCAACTGGAGTTTGTTGATACTCTACATCTCGAGACTAATGTATGCCGATGGGAAATACATCACCGATAATGATATGTCAGAGAGATTGTGGTTTAGGGGCGCATCGACTGCATAGGTCATATAGCTCATATAGCTATATGCTCATATAAGTCATATAGCTCAGAGAGAAAGGCCACGTATCGTCCCAAGTGGATAATGCGTCATTTATCGGGTAGAACCTCCAGAATGAAAAACGTCTGAGCATGTCCGAAATGACATGCTCAGTCTGTTCTGGTGGTCAATTGTCATATCCAGAACGGGAGACCAAAACATAACTGACTGCTAATATAACATAACTGACTGTTTCTTCTCTAGGTGCGCGGCACCTAGAGGAGAGACCTGTCACTAACACACGACAGAACAGGCGCCGCCGGCCGTAAGTGCCGGCGCACAATGGGCCGCCCGATGTGCTGACGGCATAGTACGATCTCTTCCACTCTATATTTTTTTGGCGAGGAAAGGCTCCACCGTGCAAGACGATGCTCAACGGCTCTCATTTTGCTCCCAGCCAGAGCATTCCGGCTGCCTGCCGCCCCTGCAAGATGTCCGTCCCCGCGGGGCCACGCGGACCGGCAGCTGGAACGGACCACACTGCAGCTGCCGGCTCGGGCCGTAATCACGGCACAGACGACTGCGCCACGGCGTCTGCAGCGCAGCCGGCAGCCGGCAGCTGGTCGGCCCGTGTCCTGCGCCGCACCTCGGACACCAGACGCGCCGAGTGCACCGTGGCCACCGCACGCGGCCGGCATAATAGCCACCAATCCGAACTGATCGGCAGCCACACGGCACGGGCGGGCGGCAGCTGCAGGACGTCTGGTCTGCCGGCGTGGTCAGACCCGGCCGGCGGCGGAGACCCTCCCGCCGGTGACGTGTCGACTAACGAGGTCCACTCGCCTTGTCAATAAACATGCACGACACACGACAGCAGCGCGGCCGTAAAAAGTCGGCCGTCTGGCCGCCGGCGGCCGGCGATTACGCCGTTTATCATTGGCCACTTGCAGAGTGGCACGGCACCGGTCACGGGCGCCTCGCTCCCGCCGGCTGCCGACAAAACAGCCGCCGCAGTCGTCACAAAAACCGGACACCTCGTCTGAGCCATCGACCGGGACAGAGCCTGTCTGACAGACTGGACAGGTACCTGGCAGGGACTGGATATTGAATGCAGGCTTAGCGACAGCAGAGACCTGATAGCGTTGCCTGACCTGGTGACAGCAGAGACCTGACAGTGTTGCCTAACCTGGCGACAGCAGAGACCTGTGTTGTCTGACCTAACGATAGCACAAACCTGAGTGTTTTCCCCTGACGACGACAGAGATCTGGCAGTGGTGTTTGACCTGGTAGCTCAGGTACCGGGATGGAGACCTCCCAAAGAGTGGTCGATGGAAAATCGTGTAAAAGTAGATTCAAGCCAGATGGCCAGTGATGTTGCGAAATTGGAATGGCCAATGGTACTATTACGCGGAGATACTCGATAGCGTGCGGGATGGCAACCCACCGGACCCCACGGACACCTGGCTTCACTCACACCGGACCTCACGGACACCTGGCTCCACCCACACCAGACCAGACGGACACCTGGCTCCACCCACACCGGACCTCACGGACACCTGGCTTCACTCACACCGGACCTCACGGACACCTGGCTCCACCCACACCAGACCAGACGGACACCTGGCTTCACTCACACCGGACCTCACGGACACCTGGCTCCACCCACACCAGACCAGACGGACACCTGGCTCCACCCACCGGACCTCACGGACACCTGGATCCACCCACACCGGACCCGACGGACACCTGGCTCCACCCAACCGACCAGACGGACACCGGCTCCACCCACACCAGACCAGACGGACACCTGGCTCCACCCACACCGGACCTCACGGACACCTGGCTCCACCCCACCGGACCCGACGGACACCTGGCTCCACCCACACCGGACCTCACGGACACCTGGCTCCACCCACACCGGACCTCACGGACACCTGGCTCCACCCACACCAGACCAGACGGACACCTGGCTTCACTCACACCGGACCTCACGGACACCTGGCTCCACCCACACCAGACCAGACGGACACCTGGCTCCACCCACACCGGACCTCACGGACACCTGGATCCACCCACACCGGACCCGACGGACACCTGGCTCCACCCACACCAGACCAGACGGACACCAGGCTCCACCCACACCAGACCAGACGGACACCTGGCTCCACCCACACCGGACCTCACGGACACCTGGCTCCACCCACACCGGACCCGACGGACACCTGGCTCCACCCACACCGGACCTCACGGACACCTGGCTCCACCCACACCGGACCTCACGGACACCTGGCTCCACCCACACCAGACCTCACGGACACCTGGCTCCACCCACACCGACCGACGGACACCTGGCTCCACCCACACCAGACCAGACGGACACCTGGCTCCACCCACACCGGACCTCACGGACACCTGGCTCCACCCACACCAGACCAGACGGACACCTGGCTCCACCCACACCGGACCTCACGGACACCTGGCTCCACCCACACCAGACCGGACGGACACCTGGCTCCACCCACACCAGACCAGACGGACACCTGGCTCCACCCACACCGGACCAGACGGACACCTGGCTCCACCCACACCAGACCAGACGGACACCTGGCTCCACCCACACCAGACCAGACGGACACCTGGCTCCACCGAACCAGTTGGCGCATCTGAGACAGGTGTATAGATAACGACTTCAGCTGACTGAGTTGACGGAGACGCTGGCAATCACGCACAGTAGACCTCGGCGGCCGCATCCAATGTACGACAGCACACAGCTGACTGTTGATCGATAAGCGACAACCGACAGACGACAGCAGACCGACATAGGAATTCAGACGGCGCAATGACGACAGTAAATTAAGGACGAGAATGGAACTAAGACTGGCACAACTGACCACAGCCAACTGATTACAGCTGACTGATGTCAGCCAACTGATTACAGCTGACTGATGTCAGCCAACTGATTACAGCTGACTGATGTCAGCCAACTGATTACAGCTGACTAATGGCAGCCAACTGATTACAGCTGACTGATGTCAGCCAACTGATTACAGCTGACTGGTGTCAGTCAACTGATTACAGCTGACTGGTGTCAGCCAACTGATTACAGCTGACTGATGTCAGCCGACTGACTACAGCCAACTGATTACAGCTGACTGATGTCAGCCAACTGATGTCAGACATCTGATATCAGCCAACTGGCGTTTGCCAACTGATTACAGCTGACTGGTATCAGCTAACTGACGTTTGCCAACTGATATCAGCCATCTGTTAGCCAACTGATGTCGGCCAACTGGCTGCGGCCGACTGGTTACAATAAATCCGCTACAGCGACTGGCTACCACCGAATCAGTGTCTCTACGATCACGCCATTGGGTTGATGTTGAATTGTGTTGTTTAAGGGGGTCAGCGTCCTACTGCTGGTTCCGCCGCGAGTGCCGCCGACTGACATAGCAACCATAGCCGGTGGGCTGACTGCCTACAGCAGACTGCAGACTGCCTACAGCAGACTATGAACTGCCTACAATAGAGTGCATACTGTCTACAGCAGACCGTAGACTGCCTACAGCAGACTGTGAACTGCCTGCAACAGAGTGCAGACCGCCTACAGGAGAATGCGGGCTGCCTACAGCAGACTGCCTACTGCAGACTACCTACAGCAGGCTGTCCCCACGGCGAACATCCGGCGCTGACGGCGGACAGGCGTCGACCGATGACGCTTGCCACGATATCGCGGCCACAATCGTATCTGGCTGATAGCCCCCGCCGGCCGACAGCGGCCATTCGTCTCACATCGAGACAATGCAGAGACAAAGCGGCTGCAGCCGCGGCGCCGAGCAGCAGCACGCCCTGACAAATGCCACCAATTGCCCAGCGCTTTTGTGCTAGCCGGCGACAAGTGGGCCATGAAAAATCACCCGCCGCAGTTCCATTCGCAAAATTCATAGCTATGATAGCTGCGATATGGCACAAAGGGGTTCAGCTGGCGGTGGTGGGCTTAATCAGCGCGCTCCGGCATTAATTGGTCGGCGTCCGGATCCGCATTAGGCGGGTGGCGGCCAGATCTGTGGCGGGACGGCGGGCAGACCTGTGGCGGGACGGCGGGCAGACCTGTGGCGGGGTGGCGGGCAGATTAGCCGGCTGTCACGGTGGGCCAGGCGCCGAGCGCTCAGCCAGGCACAATTCACTCGCCGTCCGTTCTCACGCGCCTTGTTTACTGGCCGCCCCTCCCCATCTGCCGAGAGATGGATAATCTGCCCCCTCCCTCCCTCCGGCCCCTCCCGGGGCGCAGCATAGCCGCCCCACCGGCCGCCCAATATCCAATTAACATCAACAACCGCTTGTTGTACTTGGCAGCGGCGCATTTTTATGCCGTTTTCCCATAGATTAGCAGTTGGCGGGTGCGTTGCATGCGGTCCATTGTGGTGGGCCCAGATGTGCAGTGGGCGCCAACAATGCCACTCAAGCACCACGTCCCGATACCAGATCAATGCACCTCGCGCAGAGCAGCGCATCTATTCAGAGCGCCGCCACTGGCCCGTATTCAAACCGTGTGTCACATGCAACACACGACGAGATGGGGAAAAAATCAGGCCCTCCACATTGTGACCATCTAATAATATGTGAATTATTACCCGATTTTTAACCCTTTCTGAAAAAAATATCCGCCATTAATCACATTCAAAATGTAATGGGCTCAGGGTAATAGAAAACCAACACGAAGCAGATACAAAGGGTTAACCAGACTGCACTGCCTCCAGCGTGGGCCATCCGGCGCCGGCCAAATCGAATATTCCACAGGAGCCGGGGGTCCCGACAGCTGCCGCGGCACCGACACAGCCAAGGCTATCGGCTGATCACGAGAACCTGCCGAGCGGAAGTCGCCCGGCCATCGGAGCGGCCTCACAGGGGAGCGAGGACGGCGGTAATCCCGCCCGGGGGCGGGCTGGAGGCGCCTAGTCGTGAGCCACACCGAACACCAATTAGCCGGCCCCACTGGCGCATTCCACGGCGGCGGGCGAGGCGACGGGCGAGGCGACGGGCGAAGCGACTGGCGAGGTGGCGGGTGAGGCGGCGGGCGAAGCGACTGGCGAGGCGACGGGCGAAGCGACTGGCGAGGTGGCGGCGAGGTGGCGGCGAGGCGGCGGGCGAGGCGGCCGGCGAGGCGGGCGAGGCGGCCGGCGAGGCGGCGGGCGAGGCGGCGGGCGAGGCGGCGGGCGAGGCGACGGGCGAGGTGGCGGGCGAGGTGGCGGGCGAGGTGGCGGGCGAGGTGGCGGGCGAGGTGACGGACGAGGCGACGACGGGCGAAGTGGTGGGCGAAGTGGTGGGCGAAGTGGCGGGCGAAGTGGCGGGCGAGGTGACTGGCGAGGCGGCGGGCGAGGCGACGACGGGCGAGGCGACGACGGGCGAGGTGGCGGACGAGGCGAGGGAGTGCGTGGGGCGCGTCTCCCTTGGCAGGCCGGCCGTGACGCAGGCAGCCAATTCGACTCGGCACCAAATTACACGGCGAGTGCGGGCCGGTCCTGGGCGTCGCGGCGCTCCCACGGTGCCGGCAAAGCGTGGCCGAAAGCCGAGGCCCGAGGCCGGCGGCGGCGATAGCCGAGATCAGCCCGCCAGCCGGTGACGCAGAGGTGGTCGGCAGCCGCGACCTCGTCCGCCGTCCACGTGCCGCGCGCCGCCTATCGAGGCGCCGTGATTTCGAGCGCGCCGGCAGCTGTGCCCGCAGAGGCGGTGACGTCACGGTGCGGCCGCCGCCCATTGGCGGAGACGCGCGGCCACCTGCCGACGCCAGATGGCCGGCGGGAGGGCGGCGCGATAGCGTCTGGGCAGCGGGTTACGCGGCCTGCCGCGCCCGGCACAAACAGCATCAGCCGACCGCTACGGCGCGCCGATAGCCCGGCCCGGTACCGGCGGCTGCCGCGCGCCAAATCAGTCCCCCAAACAACTCGACTGCGGATCGTGCCCGCGCCCGTGCTCGTGCCCGGTGACCGCTGACGCCAGCCAGTGGCCGACACACCACATCACCGCCCAGTCCACTCGGCAAAAATGACAAAGGCCGGGCTCTGCGGCGCGTGCAGGATTTGGTCACACAGCGCGCAGGTGGACAGCGTGACGGCGGCCGCCAGACTGGCCGGCCGAGGGGCGGTGACGTGTCGTGTCGTCACGTGACCTCGGACGTCGGCACGAGGTCACCGGACTGTCGGTCGCGCCGCCTGTTTTATTCATGAGCCGCGCGGCCGGGACCAGCGTCCGCGCGGAACACGACGGCGGCGCCAGACATGCCGAGCGTTTCCCGTCGACACCCATTTGTCGGCGGCGCCGGACGCCGCGTCGGTGCCGGCCGGTCCGACGCGCATTCCGCGGGCGGTCGGCGCCGCGCCGCGCCGCGTCGCAGCTGCCGCCGCGTGGTGTAACGCACGCCGCGGCCGGCGGCCGGTCTTTGTTGCCGAGAGGACGCCGGCGGCTCGCTGTACGGTGGTCGGTTGCTGCTGATGCTGCTGATGCTGCTGCTGCCGCTGCTGCTGCTGCTGTCCAGATTGTCACGCTCGGTAGATGCCAAGGCGTCCCCGCTCGCCCCGGTCACGGTGACGGCGCAACCTCGAGGCGAAGCGCCGCCACTATCCCACGGTCACTTTCTCGTGCGGCTACAGGGCGCCAGTGGGGACGCTACAGATGTTCCCACACCAGGCAGAGTCCGACAAGCGCTGCAAACTGAAGAGACAGACCGGTAGCAAACATGGGACAAGTCCCCTGCCCCCCCCCGATATCGGGGCTGGCATGTCACTTTTTGTGCAAAAGCAGCTGCTTCAGATCCATGTAGCAAGCAAACGGAATTTATCACTAATTTGTAAGCATTCTATTACGCGGATAGCTGCACTCGGTTATCCTTGAACACGAGTGACATTCCCAGTCCGGAAAATACAATGGCTTCAAGCGCAGCTGGATTACAACAGAACAAGCATTGCAACTACGCCTTATACTTTTCACAGCCACGTCGTTCGACATGAAAAGTCTACAACAACCTGCTTTGTTGTGTGCCCGATACAAGACATTTAGAACAACTCTGTTTCAGCCGGTTCCCCACCCCAGGCATGTGGTTGAGGTCGGGTTTCCATAAGAGGGTACGACATCTGCATGTGAGGAAGGCGGGGTGGGGTGGCGACTCAGCCAGCTGTAGCGCCAGCCACACATCACCAGAGCTCCAGAGGTCTAATCAGCGGCCGTCAGGGCCTGATGAACGACCGTCCCTACAGCGCAGGCGAACGGTAGCCGGCCTATCGCCGGGGCAGATACACCAGCCCGTCCCGGCCTCAACATCCGCACCAGGGGTGACCGACCCATGGTACGTGCACGATCAGACACCCACCCTGTCCCGCAGACCCGCCCTTCGCTCGCATTCACGCTATTCACGCGAATATGGGCCCACGTGCCCGCTGCGCGTGCCACACACCATCAGGGTGACCGCCCATGGACTACACAATCAGACACCCACCCTTTCCCCCCGCCCCCCTCCTCTCCCTTTTTTGGGACGAATATGGCATCCACTCCGTGCCGCAGACTCGCGCGTTGCCACAACACCAATCCAGGGGTGACCGACCCATGGTACGTACACGATCAGACACCCACCCTGTCCCGCAGACCCGCCCTTTGCCACAGCATTCACGCTAGGGGTGGCCGACCCATAGTACGAACACCAGCATCCACTCCGTGCCGCAGACTCGCCCGTTGCCACAACACCAATCCAGGGGTGTCCGACCCATGGTACGGACACGAGCAGACACCCATCCTGTACCGCAGACACGCCCTTCACCACAACACCAATCCAGGGGTAACCGACCCACGGCAGGGGCCACCTATACATACGCGCCGACCCATGCCGTTGGCTGCGCCACCTCGCCAGGGGTGGCTCCCGCACCAGCTCGCCAAGGGTGGCTTCCCGCAGTGCCGGGGAAGGCCGTTGTTGGCGCGCGCTCCCCCCGGCTACTGGTGCCGCCGCCTGTTACACCACGGCCCCGTCATTAGCTCCACAGCGAGTTGGGCGCTGACGCGACACATGCTCGCCATCGGGCTGTTTGTTTTCACGGCAGCTATCTGCCGGCGGCCGAGGTGTCCGGTTGCCCCGCGAACGCGCTCCCGGAGCGTTCCCGGCTGCGACGACTGTGTGGCGCGCTTGTGCTGGTGTGACATGACCCCCCCCCACCCCACACACTGGCGCCCAGCAGTCCTCGGTCAACATCAAACTGCAGAGTACCCCGGCACTGATTACAACGCCGTTTGAAGATCTAGGGACGGGGGAGTGATTGTCCTTCAGACTTCGACGCTGTTATCAATGTTCAATGCTGCCGAATCGATTGTCAATGCTGGGAAATATGCACGGCATGCCGATGCATTCTCGACGCATGTGATTTCCTGTCGCGACTGTTTGATACATAGCGTACGCCATGTCGGGAACGAACCGAACACGAGTGCCAACCAACCGCACCACCGCCGGCCAACCAACCGTACCACCACCGGCCAACCAACCGCACCACCGCCGGCCAACCAACCGTACCACCGCCGGCCAACCAACCGCACCACCGCCGGCCAACCAACCGCACCACCGCCGGCCAACGACCCCTATCTGCTCGGCACCACCGCCGGCCAACGACCCCTGTCTGCTCGGCACCACCGCCGGCCAACGACCCCTGTCTGCTCGGCACCACCTGACCGCTGCTGCCGATACGTCAGACACGCCGCTGGAACGCGCCGCCGCTCCGGTCGTGGGAGAGACGCGGCCGAGCCGAGAGCCGCTGCCGGAAAACCGGCGTCCGACACGCCGACACATCACAAGGACGTCTCTGCACGCCGAGAGACAACCGCCTGGAATGCAGCCGCACATGTGGCCGGCCCGCTGCCGTGGCGTGCCTCAGGCGGGCGCGGCGTCCCGCCAGCACCGTGCCATTACAGCACTCCACCAACACGACCGTAGTCCACCACCGGCGGGGCGCCCCGCCAACACGACCGTAGTCCACCACCGGCGGAAACGACGCCCCACCAACACGACCGTAGTCCACCACCGGCGGACACGACGTCCCACCAACACGACCGTAGTCCACCACCGGCGGGAGGCGCCCCGCCAACACGACCGTCATCCACCACCGGCGGACACGACGTCCCACCAACACGACCGTCATCCACCACCGGCGGGCGGCGCCCCGCCAACACCGTGCTGCAACAGCACTGCACCAGCACGTCCATCGTCCGCCAGCTGTGCCCGCTGGTCATTACGCCTGGCACCCCTCGTGAGTATCCCAGTAATTACCGAGCTGTATCTTGCCGACGATGACGAACAGTCGCCGCAGCGAAGCAACTCGAGCGGCTGCACAGCCGGCCATGACGCCGCACCACCAACAGGCACTCAAGCCGCACCGATCTACAGTGGATCATACGGTGCGCCACGATTTAAAGCGTGATACTAAACGAACCTTGACACGACCAACCAAGCACATCCCACTAACAGCATGTAGCTATCCACAGGCGGTTTCGCGATGCAGTTTCGCGATATGGCGTGCAGTTGAGGGGGTGCGCAGGCGGCACAAGGGACGCCCGCCGAGAGGGTCGCAGTCGGTGCCGCTGCCGGACGTGACATAACGTAGTACCAACCATTGATCTCCCGCTTGGCGTGATTGTGGAAATCAGCTCCAGCGTGCAACAGTCGCCCTACAAAGGCGGCCGTTACCGCAGCCGTGTTCACAGACGAGGCGTCGCGCCTGTGGCGGTCTGCGGCCGCCGGAACACGCCACACCGCGCTCTGCCGATCGCCTTCAAACACAACCGGCCACCGCGTCCGCCGTCAACCAGCACGTCGTCGCCTCGCCATTCCGGCTCCGGCCGGCCGCGGTGACAAGCCTGTCCGCACGGGGGCGCTCCCTGTCGAGGCGTGCAGGGCGCGACTCGTCCACCATCAGTTACGCCGGCGACCGGTCTCGGTCACGACACCGGTCCGTGCCGCCGGCCGTCTCCTGCACGCGCAGTCTCACGCGCGCCCACGTCCCGCGCCCGGTCTCAAACGGCCCGGCGACTGCATCTCCGCACAGGCCGACTGGTCCGCACGCGCGGTGTTACACTCACGTAGGGCGTTCGAGCCTGCGTGACCCGCCGGCGCGGCTGCTCACGACATCGGTCGCCGAGCCATGGGGACGCGCGCGCGTGACCCAGGTGCCGGCTGCTGCCTGACGCCGGCCCGCCCGCCCGCCAGCTCGGCCGGCCGCGCCGATAAGCCGCCGGACTCGCCTGCGCTGCGTGGCCACCGTTATCTCACAGCGCCGTGATCAGAGCGGCCCCCCCCCCCCCCCCCCCCCCCCCCCCACCCCACCAGGCCCACACACGTCCACCGGCACAACAACAAACAGGTACACGGTACAGATAGTGGACGCGCAGCTGACAAGCGGACGACGACCGAGGCACAGCGCGCCGCGGCCCAGCCGACTGCGCCTTTACACGGGCGCCAAGCGGCGGGCCGTCGTTTTTGTTGTAATCCGAGTGTCCAGCACTAGCCGCAAACAGGGCGCGTGTGACGGTAAATAAACAGGTGGTGGTGCGGCGGCGATTTACCGCGTGTTCGGCCAGCGGGGCCAGGCCAGGTTACACGCGGCCGGGCGGACCCAGGTTACGACACGAGGCGGCGGCAGGACGGACCACGACACGACACGACACGACACGACACGACACGACACGACACGACACGACACGACACGACACGACACGACACGACACCGGCCGTTGCGACATGGCCGCTGCCATAGCGGCCGTGCAGCAGGCAGCGCCATCCCAGGATCATCTGGGCTAAGATCGCCGCGCTGTCCTTTGCTGCTGCAGCCGGTGGGCAGCTGTGGTGCAACCGATGTGTGGCTGTGGTGCAGCTGTGGTGCAGCCGATGTGTGGCTGTGGTGCAGCTGTGGTGCGGCCTGGTGCTGTCACCACAATGGTGAGTCGCCAGGCAGTGCGGTCTGCCCCACGCCGCTCTATGGTGGGCCACGGCAGGCAAATGACCGTCAGCCGCTGTCAGCCCGCCAGGAGCCCATCCCAACCCTCCGTCCTTCCACCAGCACACGTCACAAAACCGACCAAAACCACCGAACATGGAACACGTCTCGCTGCTAACCACCGACCACCGAGCATACCCCACCGCTCGCCACCGACCACGGAACATGTCCTACCGCTCACCACCGATCGCGAGACACGTCCCACCACTCACCATAGCCCACGGGACATGGCCCGACGGCCACCACCGACAACGGGACATATCCCACCGCTCACCACTGGTCATGGAACATTGTACGCCGTGTGCAAGAACCGTGCACGCTAAATTTTCGCCAAGATGAATGGCGGAAATTACTGGATTACTGGATCAAAATTTCTTTGGAAGTTCTTTCCCATGAAAGACTGAGGAAGTACGGTTGGATTTGTTTTAGTATCCTGGGTTTGGGGTGCAAAATGTTGGAGCATTCCAGGTAGGAGATAATATTTATTCTCTATTTCTGACACTAAGGACCTATTTTCGGATTACAAAACAAATTTCTGGAATGTTTACCAAACACCAACGAGCGTGTAGTCATTTCCAAGCAACTCAATTCATTTGCGATCACTGTTCGTTGAAGCTCGTAGTTAAAAATGGGTTTTCAAGGAAAACCGGTTTCGATCCCATCTCGGGATCGTCGTCAGTTCATTTATTTCGGTTAGGTTAAAAAATGACAACACGTTCACATTTGAATTATTTGCACAAAACGTGAACACCACGATAAAACACTTCCAGGGTACAATTCATATATACACGACCGATGATGGAACGATGCATGGTGGTGGCAAAAGGCAGCAGTTCAACAGATGACTGGGGCAGAGAGAGATAGAGATAGAGATAGAGAGCGAGAGAGAGAAAGAGCGAGAGAGAGAGAGAAAGAGAGGGGGGGCAGGACAGAGACATCAAGAAAAGGTGGAGAAGAAGAGATAAAGATGGAGAGAAAGACAGAAAGATGGAGAGGAGATGGAGACAGAGACCGAAAAACACGATGACAAACGAGAAGAAGAGATGCGAAGCCTTCTGTGGAGATGTTGGTGTTGTTGCTCAAGTTTAATAACATTTGTAAATATGTAGAGTTCTACTGTAATGTGGCCGTGATGTTGCGTCAAGAACGATCTGTCACTTTTTTCAAAAGGCGTATCCACCAAGGAAACAGTGTACATCGGCCAATATTTCTGTTGAGCGTCGGGTTTGGTTCTGTTTTATGAATATTGCTTCTTTGATTTTTCGCTGTCTTTGCCTCGTGTCAAATGTAAGTGTATCGGTGTTGTCCCAGTCTATCGTATGTCCTGTGTCAAAGCTATGTTCGGCTGTGGCCTCTATTTGTGTAGTCCAGTAGTTTTGTGGCTGTGTCAGATATCGATTGTGTTCTTTACGTCGTTCTTCTACGTTCCTGCCAGTTTCACCTACATAAACTTTCGTACAATCCTTGCAAGTCATTCTATACACCGGTCCTGGTTGTTTGATTCTGTCGATTTTGTCCTTGGGATGAACGATCAGGTTTCGTATTGTTTTGTATGGTTTAAAGTACGTTTTGATATTGTATTTGGCATTAATTCGTCGAAGAGCTTGTGATATACCGTCTACGTATGGCAAAACCATTAGCCTCTGTCGTTCTGTGATGTCGGTGTCGTTTCTGTTGGTCCCACCTGTACTGTCTCTGGTGTCTGTCCTCTCCGTCCTGTCTGTGTTGACAGTCGTGTTCCTGTCATCCTGAGAACTTATGACCTTAAAAAACTTATGTTTTTCAGTCGTGTCCCTAATTACTTTATTTACCAGTGAAGTGGGATAGTCATTATCTTTCAGCATGGTTCTGATGCGTTGAAATTCTGAATCCCGTGCATTGGTATCGGCCGAGAGAGTCAGTGCTCGTTGGACGAGCGCTTGTATACGGTGCGTTTTTGTGCCGGCAGGTGGTGACTCCCATAGTTTAGGTACTGTCCGCTAGCTGTGAGTTTGTAAAATACACTGGCTTTGTATTCGTCCATTTGATTTCCGAACTAAGAGCATGTCTAGGAATGGTAGTTTACCGTCCACTTCAACCTCTACTGTAAACTTGATAGACGGGCTCAGCGTGTTCAAACTGATCAAGAATGGCTGTATATCATCAGGACGCATCGCAGCTACTATGTCATCAACATATCGGTGCCATATGAATGGCGCCGGATCCAGGGTCATGGCTCTCCTTTCCAAGTTTTCCATGAAGATATTTGCTACAGCTGGGGCCAGCGGTGACCCCATAGGTGCGCCAAACAGCTGTTGGAAGTGTTTTCCCCGGAAGTGGAAGAAAGTTGTGCGTAATATGAGCTCTAGTAGGCTACTGATCTCTGTAGGTGTCATGCACGTACGGTCTCCTAGAGTCATATCCTCCTCCAGCAACGATCTAATCACCTGAATCACCTCGTCGATAGGTACACTAGTAAAGAGGGCAGTGACGTCAAAGGAAACAAGCACATAGTCAGGCGGTAGCTGAGTGCGGTATAGAAACCGGTTTTCCTTGAAAACCCATCTTTAACTACGAGCTTCAACGACCAGTGATCGCAATTGATACACCGTAGTCACAAACGTTAACATGAACTCAATTCATCTTTTAGAAAAGGAGTGCATAATTTTCCGCAGATGTTCTGCAAGATACACATCCAGTAAAAAGCCGTATTCCCAATCTTGTGAGGAAGATACCTTCATAGCTGGTAGGTGACTACGGCAGGCGACTAGTGGTGAGCGAACGGTGACGGGTCATTCGTCAAATGGGCCCTACAGGCGTGGAAGACACCCCGTCACACCACGCAAAGCTATCGGCGGCAGACAGGTGTGGAAAGCACAGACACATGACGCAGAGCTGTCGGCGGCAGACAGGTGTGGAGGACACCGTCACACCACGCAGAGCTATCGGCCGAAGACAGGTGTGGAAGACACGTCACACCACGCAGGGATATCGGCCGCAGACAGGTGTGGAAGACACGTCACACCATGCAGAGCTATGGCCGGCCGATAGGTGTAGAGGATACTGAAACACCATGCAGAGCTATCGGCGGCCAGCCGACAGGTGTGGAGGACACCGAAACACCACGCAGAGCCAGCGGCCGATATGTGTGGAGGACACCGAAACACCATGCAGAGCTATCAGCGGCCGATTGGTGCACAGTACACCTTCACATCACGCAGAGCTATCAGCGGCTGATACGTGTGGAAAAGACACCGTCACACCACGCAGAGCGATCGGCGGCCGACAGGTGTGGAAGACACCGTCAGAGCTATGGGCAGCCGACAGGTGTGGACACCGGCACACCACGGAGAGCTATCGCCGGCCCGCCGGCAGGTAGGTGTGGAAGATACCGTCACACCGCGCAGAGACCGGCACGCCGCCGGACCAAAACCGGCCGCGGCCGCCGGCTCCCATACCGAACCGAGCATCGGCACCGGCCGCGGCGGCATTCAGAGAAAGCGGCGTCCACGTCCACCAGACGGCTGCCGCTCATACCACGCGGGCTGCCGCTCATACGCGGGCTGCCGCCGCTCATACCACGCGGGCTGCCGCCGCTCATACCACGCGGGCTGCCGCTCATACCACGCGGGCTATCGCTCATACCACGCGGGCTGCCGCTCATACCACGCGGGCTGCCGCTCATACCACGCGGGCTGTCGCGTCGTCCGTATCAGGCATGAGCTGCTCGGTGGTGCTCGGCGTGCTGGCGTGCTGGCGGGCCGACCAGCCGCCGCCGCCGACCATCGCTGGCGCGGGTCGCGGCCAATTACGCGCCAATGCAGGTAACTGGCGGCCGTGAAGGGGCGTCACGAACGCGCCTGGCGCCATGGATCGCGTACCGGCTCTGTGCCGGCACTGCTGACGATAGAAAGCCCGCCGTGGTCATACCATCTATAGACCGGACGGGAGGCCGTGCACCACAACAGCACGATACCGCTGATGTCTGTGGCGGGATGGCCGTCAGGTGAAATCTGGTTATTGTGCAGAGTCGCCTTCCCACACCGGAATGGGCGCCGCAGGGCCATGGAAGCCGATGCGCCCTAAAGCCCAAACATGAATCGTTTCAATCATTGAAGTCTGTATTGAAAAATGAAAAAGAACATTGAGTGATGTCTTAACTATAATTGTATTATGGCCAATAGCTGACATGAGAAACAAAACATTGACGGGTCTGCACACTGCACCTGCTGCATCCAACAGGTTAAAAGAAAGAAGAAGAAAACGATAGGTTGGTACCTGCTTTCCGGCACCAAAGTCGTTAAGCAAACCTTGAATGGTGATAGCAGAGCACCTAAAACAAATGTGATACCACTAATTATTAGGAACTATTTCATCGTGATGGCGGTTTGGCTGACCTTAAATTCATCGATGTATGATGCTGTTCCTATGTTGTTTTTCTGCTAATGCATTCATTAATGATCCATTACTTGGAGTTGTTTTCTGTAGATTACAAACAACACCAATTCCTGTCAAGAAGTGTAGTATGAAGACTAAACGGCGCTACGCCGGTTGTAGAGCAGGCAAGCTGATCATGGAATATGAATTGTACATGATACAATGTGAAGTTTGAAGAATGAAGAACACTGAGTTTCTAATTGCGACTCTAATAGCAAAATGATTAAAATGTTGCATGAGATGTACAGCGCATTACATATTAGTCAAAGATGCATGAATTAAATCTCTTGTCCATGGCTGCAATTTTGCCGTTTTCTTTTGATTAGAAAGGAAAGTATCAAACCGTCGGTTTTAGGTGATTTTTGGAAATTACTTGTTAACTATAAAGTAAGGCAATAGGACATCATTGTTTTCTTTTGACAGTAAGCTCGTCTTTTCTGGCGTTGTCATTTGACAAATTTTGAAGAAACTTATACACATTGTTTATATAACTATGGACAAAAGGCAATGACATAGGTACGTCAACTTAACACAATGTGCTACAATGCTCGTCTTACGCCACGTGCTGGCCATTTTAGCCTGGTTCCAGCCACATTTTATCGTTCGATGCCTGGTGAATCCAACCAAGGCTGGAGATCGCTCTCGAAGCCAGGGGGTCAGAGTCCTTATTTTCAAGACATATTTTCGAATCGAATAGGGGAAAATGACAAGTTAACAGTAGCAGGGTACCAAACACGGGGTTCCAGACCTCCCTCCCTTCCGAATCACCCGAGATCTGCAGCCATGAAGCCAACCGATCTATTTTGGCTTTATTGCCATTAAATGAAGTCTTACTTCTGAAATTTACATGTCATGGATATATTTGACATATAAACTAACAGCATTGCAAGTCTGCTGTCTATAGCAATTATAATACCAGAAATGTTTGAAAAATATGTTAAAAATCGATCATCAAATTGTTCACTGCATATCACAAAATTGCTGGTTCGAGTGTTGAAATGGACCTCGCAAGCTGCATGCTGATTATTGTCCTTAAATTGCTTTTGTAAATCGTACATTGATTTAAAATGTACATGTAATGAACTGACATACCGGTTGAAAAACCGACATATATCCCAAAAACAAGTCAAAAAGCCCGCCGGCCCTGACCGGGCTTTCGGCCACCTCTAATTCAGACGTATCTTAATGCTTCACAATATATGAAACTAGAAGATAGTAGGATAGTATTCGCCCACATGCTATGTGACTCAGTGGTCCCATTTACATTAACTGCATCTGATCACACCGAAATTGCTAAAAGCGGGTCGGATAGTGACGAAGATGGCGGAGACGTAGCTTGCTGTCCCAACAATTCCATTTCCAATCAAACGAGATTCATTCTGTCATTAATCATTCATCGATAAAACTGTGTGTCTAGTAGACTTAGTACAGTATATCCAGCACCAACTTCTATGCTAGTATTTGTCGGCATTTTTTGCAGTCCATAATTTTTGACAATCACCGATGTTTCAATGCATACCTACGCACAAAAATAAAATTGCTCAAAGGTATCAATACTTGCTAAAATAGGCTCAACAACAAGGTTTAGCAAAAGCAAGGATTTCACGAAAAAATGAAGAGATGAAAGACAACACTAGTGGAAAATGTGGAACGCGATAACACACTGCCGATATTTTGCTTCCCTCCCTCTTCATCTGTTCTATTCGCCAGCTGGTCCAAACGGAGGCACCCAGGCAGCCAGCCGGCTGGCTGGCTGCTGTCTCCGTCGCCCGGGCGTTTTTCGCGGCGACACTCTTTGTACGGAGACGAGCAGCGATAAACAGGCGGCAGCTGCGCCGGCCGTCCTCACGGCGAGCGGCGCCACCTCGCCCGGGACTCACCGCGCAAGGCTTTTTTGTTGGCGAGGGGAGCCCGTGGGAAGGTTCGCCCATGTCAGAGGGGACACGAGGTGTTTTTACCGCGCCCCAGAGCGTCGCAGCGAACACTTACTTGCACACTGGAGCGGCGTTGCGTCGGTGTTCACAGAGAGCACCATTCTTGCACGGGTTCGGGTGGCACGATCGAAATCCTGAAACAGAGTAGGGCGAGTGAGCGGCCGGCTACAGAGTTCGCCGCGGACAATAGCGTTATCAGAGTGTTTTGCTGACGGTAGTGTCACCCGAGGGACACCAGCCACCGGAGCAGGCCGGGCGGTGGGTCGGCGGAGGCGCCGGCTCAAGTTCCCGCCACGCCGTACCACGTCGGCTCCACACAGATAACTTCTGATAAACAGCAGCCACCAGCAGCAACAGGTCACGACAGCAGGACCACCAGGTCACCGACAGGCCGGCTCAGTGTCACGCTCAGTGGCTGGTGCTGACAGCGGCTGCCGGCGAGCTCCCGGCACCGCCCGTGAGCCGTCGCAGACAGCTGCCGTCAGCAGCAGCCGCTCTCGGGTGGCAGCGGCCGTGCCGAGCCGGCAGTGTCGTTCCAGGACGAGCAACAACACCCCGGGCACCATGTGCTCGACCCGTCTGTCGACGCGGCGGCGGCACCCACCGTGGCCGCCCGCTCCCGGAGGAGCGGCTCCAGCGGCTAGCCGGCCGTGACGCGGCGCCGGAAGTGGAGCTCATTCAAACGGCGCTCCGGTCGGAAGCGATCGGGGCAGGTGCCAGCGGCGCAGGCGAGCGCGTTTAAATCAGCGCCCCATCCCCTCCCCCGACCGCGCCACATCCGGCCACGCGCTCCGACACACGCCCGGAGGCCGCCGCGTGTCACGCCGTGAGGGACTCACGCGCCTCGACACACGCCCGGAAACCGAACTTGTCACGCCACGTGCAACGTTGCACTTTATGCGTGTTGGGACGAACGCTGTTTCCACAGCATAGCAGCATGCACATGGTTTAGGAGTTGTGGGGTGGGAAAGGGGGCGGACGAAAGCCAATTTTGAGTGCAACCAGCACTGGGAACCCCACGTAACTCCAAGAGCATGAAGTGAATCATCCCCAAAGTGCATAGGCAACCACAAACTACGTAGAGCAAGCGTTCGACAAATTTCACTGGCTCGGAAGCCCATACACGTGTCGGGAGTCAACAGCACACAGCACTACCCGTTTTGTATATTTGGGCTTGGTTGGTTATTGGTTTTACGACACGTCGACCGTTGAGTCATGTAGCGTCGCCAACCTCTCACGCCGATTGGTCGCGGGCGAAGAGTAGCGACAGGTGAGACTCGAACCCATAACCTTTCGATTGTGAGACGAGCATCTTACCCCAAGACCACTCGTCCCCGTATATTTGGGCTTAAGAGTGCCTGAACTGCTAGTGGTTATCTGGTGCCCAATACTGCACTATCCAAACATATTCCCACACGCGGTTCAATATACCCCTCCAATATGCGTCCGATGCTCGGCGGCCCACCTGGCGACGCACCACCGTGGGAACATCCGAGCAGTGCGCCAGTACCGCACATTGCATGTGGGCGCCGGCGACCGATTGTTGCGCCATGCTGGACCAGGGGCCGGCCTGGGCATGCAGGAACCGGGTCTGCCGACCACCACAGCCGTATTACCGCAACACTGATCCGTCTGGCGCTGCGCAACAGACAATGGCAGCCAATGGCGCTGCAGCCAGTGCAGAGATTTAGCCATTTTACTACACATGATTTGTTTGGCCAAATCACCCCAGCCACGGCGATTAGTGTGACTTGACGGAGAAGCGTCTGACGCTCCCCGCCGGATACCGATTGCTTCATTTCAAAGCTCTTGTGTTCGGAATTGGGTTGACTGCATGTGGCCGCCATTGTTGAGCGGCTCTGCACGGCTGACATGCACTGCACGGACACACTGCGGCCGAGTCCGGCCACCGACCAGGAAAGACGACCTCGACCCGGCGGTCCTGATCACGTGATCGCAATGGATCGCAACTGCAGAAGCTGACCGCACCGATGTGGCGGCCGACTTTCCCGCCGGCTCTTTCTCAGACAGCTCCTTTCCTCGTTCAGGTACAATCCTAGTCGGCCGGAACACGCCATCCCGGACCGAGGCGCCAGGTTTTCCCTGTGCGTTTGCCTCCATGATGGGAAATTGCCGGGCGTCGGCTGGATCAGCCGTCAGGATCAGGCGGCCGGAAACGAATATGCCGCCGCGAGCGGAACGCATGGACATCGGCTAAGCTATTGGGGCCTCACGGCACGGTGACGACATTGGTCGTGTTGCGCCTGCATCAAAATTCCATCTGCATGCTCCTCAACATGCTTTTTCTGGACTTTTGTTCCTCTGATTGTAATCGGAGACACTGTCCCTGTCATCTTGTACCCAAGTCTTGAAAGTTTAGGACAATGGTAGGAGTCCTGTCCAAGACAGGATTATCAAATTCTGACTTCTAGCATCATAGTGAAAACTTCAGCAAAAAGATAGGAACGAAATGGCAATTAAATTAGAGCGCATTTATACTACGAAGCTGAACAAGCACAATAATTGTGCTGGGTTATTCTAAGCCACACTTATTACCACACCAATGCTAAATAAATGATTGGTTCTGGCTCCAAGTAAGGGTATTACAACTTGAGTTACTTCGGGATGTTGTGATGAAGAAAACAAACATAAAATTATTGTCCCCAAATCACCGACAGTCTTCCCAGCACTGGAGAAGAGGTACCCTCTCAGATCGGAGGCAGCGCTCCTTTCGACAGCGTTGGTGTGGAGGTTGTGCGGTTCACACAGCCGCTGAGCGACGAGAAGCCTCCGTCCATCGGCAGCAGACGGCCCACAGTACGGCTGGCTACATTCGATGGCATCACGATCACTATCACTATCACGATCACGATCACGGCCACGGCCACGGCCACGGCCAGTTGCCACGCACCGCGCCCGAGCCCGACCGGCGTCGCAGCCTCGTCACACTGGGAGACGGCGGCAATACTTCCGCTTCACACTCTGCCCGCGACAGCGAAACAAAAAACTCGTGAGAGCCACGCCGCCCCCGACCACATCTGGGGGACAGGCGGTGGCGGCCAGGCGGCGGAACCGTTCCCACGGCCGGCAGCCGCCCCTCCCCGGGAGGCGGCGACGTCAGACACACGCCTGCCAGACGCCACGCCGCCGCCGGCAGTAAAACACCGCCGCAATCGAATCACATTAAACAAGCTGTCAACGCGTTGTGATAAACAGTTGAAACATGGCACTGGCCAAGGCCAAGACCGAACTCCGTGACAGAATCTGCAGGCCGAGGACGTAGCCCACATCTTCCACTGCACGTTTTTCGCGGTCCAGAACATTCTGAGACGCGACCGGGGTTGAATTTGTGCTCTGTAATTCTGGATGTGGAGAGGAAAGTATGGAGGGAATCGAATATGGAGAGGATGTTCTTCAAACCTATGACATCAGAATCGCAGCTTGCACTTTCCAGTGAATATTAAGCACTTGATCAGGGAGCAGTTCATTTTCAAACAGCACCATTCAGCCTCAAAGTGAAAAAGAGAGGACAAAGTTCTGGATGCCGGAAACCCAGCAGGCTATTTTTCCAACCCTGGCCGCGACCCTGACTAGCACAGCCTGATCTCGTGATAAACTGTACGGGAGGACTGGCCGACTGTTCCCTTAAACAAACATGCCGCTATCCAGATCACTGTCACGCATAATATACACGCCGACACGGCACCAACGACCGGGAAAACTGAGAAGTCTGCCATTAAGATGTCAGGCCTGAACATAATCCCAGACATCAGCACCATCCGGCAGACAGCGGTCACACAGACAACCCCACTCTCACCACTACTTCGGGGTAGTCCCTACACACCCCACCCCTACATTTGGACAGCGTCAAACCGCCGCGACATGGCCAGACATCGCCACGACACCGGGGCACCACGTGAGCGAGCGGAGGCGGCAAAGGCTGCGCATGCGGCGCAGAGGCCGCAAGGCAGTGGGAGCATAGCGGCCCATTACCAGGGAACCACGTGAGAGCGCGGAGGCGACAGAAGCGGTGGAGGCGGGGGAGGCGACAGAGGAAGGGAGGAGGCGGAGGCGGCGCAGGGGGCCGCGCGGGCTGTGGACACAGAGCGGCCTATTACCGGGGGCACCACGTGAGCGCGCGGAGGCGACAGAAGCGGCGCAGGGGCCGCGCGGCGGTGGCGTGCCGACCCGAGCCGACACACGCCCGGCACGGCACGCCAACATAATCCGGCCGCGTTCCCAGACCCCCTCCCCTCCCCTCCCCTCCAATCACCCCTCGGAGGCAGACAGCGGCGCCCTGCCGGCGCTAATTGCGAAACAAAGCGGCGTGCGCGCCCACGTCCGCCCCACCCTCCCCTTTCAGTCCGAGATTTTTGTTCCGGTAGGACAGTTATTAAATTGTCATCGAACTTGCGGCCGGTCCGTCCCCCGACAGCTATTCACTGCGGCGGCGTTTCAATCAGCGCCCGCGTTTTGCAGTAAAGCCGTGGTGAGACTGATCCGAACGCGTCGATCGCACCCCGGCCAGACGCGACTGCATTTCCCACGCTCCGTCGTCCTTTCACTTGCAAAGCCTATTAAGTGGCCCGATGCGATCGCATGGTAAGTCTTGTAAACAGTATAAAGTTTCCATTGCATGACGTCACGCCGACCCGTACTGTCGCCGCTCGGCGTCTGCCCCGCCGTTTAAGCTGAGATGGAGTTGTAAGACAGGCGATTACACCGGCCGGCCAGCAAGTCAGAGGAGTGATAACTATCTGTCGGTCAGGCCTATGGGTTGACGGAGCTACATTTGCAGCAAACCTCGGTTATTGCAAACGACGATAATCGTATATCGTGTGCACAACCATTTGTTGTTTGGGGATGAGCTAGAAATTAAGGGTTATGCCTATAAAATACCGATAAAGGTCAGAACTGTTTACGTGATTACTTCTCGCACCACGAAGGCGCAAAGAACATTGCCTGAAATGTCCGGACAACGCCCAACGGTCCCGTATTATGTCCGGATAACGCCCAACGATCCCGTATTATGCAACCACCAGTGGAGCAACACCACGAGCCTCTCCCAATAAGTGAGTAGTGCCAATCGACGCAGTTCCGGGGACGTGTGGCTAAGGGTACGGTCTCGGCTCGGGGACGTGTGGTTAAGGACAAGGTCTCGGGGATGTGAGGTTAAGGACTCGGGGACGTGAGATTAAGGACACGGTCTCGGGGATGTGAGGCTAAGGACACGGTCTCGGGGACGTGTGGTTAAGGACAAGGTCTCGGGGATGTGAGGTTAAGGACACGGTCTCGGGGATGTGAGGTTAAGGACACCGTCTCGGGGACGGGCGGCTGTCGGTACAGTATTGGGGTATGTGAGACTAATGAGTTTATGGGATGCATGGCTTGGATAGGCTCGGAGATATGTGGCGAATGGTCTGGATGTGTGGATTTTGGGAATTGTCACCTTTAATTCCATTGGGGAATCAGACGCACAGGCCTGGTATCGAGCTATGCTCTGCTTATAAGTGCCATAAAGCCAAACAATAATGCGTCTGAATTAAGTTAATTCTAACACCGACGAAATGACCAATAACTGGTGTTGGAAGCAGAACGGCAGATGGCATTGGCTATCGTCGCAAAAGAGGTGCACGACCAAACAAATTTTTTTTAAAGGTCCCAGGTCAACTCAGTCACGTGCATCGGCCAGCCAATGGGTTTTGGACAATGGAGTTGTGAATCACCTGTGAAAATAAACCTAGTTTTGATTGGGCACTCAACGCAATGTCTTCTGAGAAAGCATGACGAAAATAGGGACTGGATGGTTCAGCTGCACCATCCCTCAGCAACGCATGCAACATGACCACACAAATTGTACTTCAGAAGATAGATCGGCGTGAGACGGTAGGGACGCACTAGTGAGACGTCAGCTGCCACTGTAGCATAAATGGTCATATGTACTCAGCTATTTCAGCACAAAAAAAAATATATACCACGGGTAACATCGCAATTCGGCATGCCGATCCGAGCCCATCGCAAGAAAGTTAGTTGATGAGCAAAAAATCGGCATTGCTAAAACATTACAAAGTCGTCACTCATGCAAAACTTCACGCACCGGATGAGCGTTCAGCCGCTGTGCGGTCGACCAGGCGGTCGACCAGGCGGGTGCCGGGTGCCCAGTCGCGACGTAGACTCGAGCCGCGTCGGCCGTGCACAAGTCGCCAAGTCGCGACCAACAACGGCTGGCGCACCAACCGCGTTTAAAATTGCGGGCGTGGGGAGCGGAGGGCAGCTGTCGCCGGTGCGCGCCACCACATCCGCGATCCCCCTGGGCCGTCCCCCTCCCCTTGGGCGCCCATCAGTCCGCCTGACAAGTCATCGGGCATCGAGTCCTACACTGCGCTCGGCAACATTGGAAACGTGGGAAAATGGAGAAAGACAAGGACAAAGATGGATAGAGCCAAAGAGCCAGAGCGATACAGAGCGAGAGAGAGAGAGAGAGAGGGGGAGACAGATTGGTTGGTTATTGGTTTTACGACACATCGCCCGTTGGGTCATGTAGCGTCGCCAATCTCTCACGCCGATTGGCAGCGGGCGAAGAATAGCGACAGGTGAGACTCGAACCCACAATCTTTCGATTGTGAGACGGGCAACTTACCCCTAGACTATTCGTCCCGGGGGGAGACAGAGACAGAGAGAGAAAAATAAATTAGAAACAGGCAGACAGGCAGGCAGAGAGCATCAGTGGCGTGAACAGCTATTCTCAGCTCCATAATGGCGTGACGGTTCGAATCAGTCCCACTGTTACTGCCCATATCATATCGACTACCAGATAACATCTCCGCCGCATACTTGCAGGTGTTCGATCCAAATGAAGGGGTACTCTGAAGAAAAAAAATCAGTTGCGTGCTAGATTTCCTGGTAATCAACTGCGCTGTGCGTGTTGCTTGTAAGCTCAGCGGAAATTGAGATGCGTCTATAGTCCGTGAGGTACTTCAGCTTGGACTGAACCTTCTCATGCAAGGAGAATCAAGGGTAAAAAGAGCCTTTCCTTATTCCAGTCCAGGCACGGGACAAGTATTTTCATAACTAAATGGTGCAAACTCTCCGAAGCAATCGTGTCCAAAATACGGGTGGAAACCCAACTTTGCAGACAAAAAGGCAGGATTTCAAAGAAAGGACGTGAAAAACGTAGCCTTCCAACGGAATATTGGGCATACCTGCCAGCCAGTCCGATCGCATAACCCCAGCTGATACACCCAACCTCAGTGTTAAAATAATGGCTTTTCGTTTGGTGTGAGATGTCGAAACGAGTAGAGTGTGATGTGGAAATTCGCAATGGAAACGGTGGCCCTGAACATAACTTATTATATAAGTTCTTCAGACAGAATTTTGATCCAACAGAGTACTCATACGTGCACCTTTTGCCTTTGTTTTGAGATGCCTAACTTAGGAGTAACTATTTGAACGAGTATGATACAAAATACCTATTCTTATCGATTGATATTGTATAACAGACCACATCATAGTAATACTGGATTTGTGCTAGGAGATGTTTGTGCATCACAATCTGCAATGGCAAACATCAGCATGATACTTATCAACAAGATACTGTTAGAAATTAGATTTGAATACCTCTTAACGACCCGTCACGAAGCACGATGTCGATACTCCGTTGGAAGGGATGTCAATTCAGTGTTCAGAAAGTGGTATATTCCACCCTATTTCACGAATAATTTATCACTGCCCAACCTAACCTGATCAATCATTTAGTACGTAGTGCGGATGCATCAAGTGCTACAAAATGCTTACACGTCAAATAATGACGTCGCACACCAAACACCAGATCAACAGCTTCTTGGATGGATCTATCTGGGACAAGAGGCAGACCTCGGCAATAAATCTACGGTATCTGATGTATTCGACTTCCGTCGTCATTAGCCACCTCATCTCACCAATACCACCGACTGACCAACATCCGACAAAACAGAATAACTACACATGCAGTGAATATCCAGATTTAAAACAGCCGGCCTGGAGTCTTTTCGTTTTCCTTCCGACGTCACAGGACCAAAAAGAAAATAATATAGGGATCAATTCACGCACCTCTGCTTCCGCTCTTCTAGCCTCATAAATTCTTCCCAAGTCCTGAATCTTGCAATACCTTCGTGTGAAAAAGGTGAGTCGTATATGCGAACCTTGAAGGATATTTAAGTCAAGTTAAAGAGGATGTAAAACCTTTCAAGATTAATCGACAAACATGAAGATTAAATTATAAATCCTCGTGTATTTGTGGGGCAGGAAATATCTGTTGGGACGCCGGACCTCTAGATCTCTAGATTTATAGATCTCAGGATCCAGAATCCAGTCTCGGAATCAGCTTCCGGAACCCAGGACTACGTGTTGATTGTCACCAGATGAATATAACGCACCTCGGCCAGTGTCCATGAGCACAGAAATGAAAGCCTGCACGTAAAAATAGTGACTGGATGGTTCAGTTGCACCATCCCTCAGCAACGCGTACGATTCTGGATGGTTCAGTTGCACAATCAGTGCGATTTTGTGTCAACGGCTTGGTGCAACTGTCTGGTGTTTGACCGCCACGCGGTACTATTTAGGTTATTCAACGTCATCATTTCGTGCTGTTCGCGAGTTTGCGGCTGTATCTCTAAAGCCAAGCACTCGCTTGTGCCCGTTCCCTGCGACATATAAAATGGCACGCCCAAGCCGTGCCGTAGAAATATCGGGGGGCCAATGGCAGTTGTTCCCGAAATTTGGATACGCCTTAGCATGAAAATCACAGGCGCTGCATCGCTGACTGGTAGGGCTCAAATGCATGCGTGGACGGGTCCCGGGAATCCTTGCTTCTGTCGACTTGCTTCTGTATTAAGACACGCATGGCGAATGCAATAAAGCGTGTTTGGATGCGATCACCTTCTGTGATTAGTACACTTGTTGCATGTTCCCATATTTCGGGATTGACAACAATTTTTTTGCCTGCACGTCATGGGTCGTTTGTCCTCGAAGCCCCAGTCGTTTTTTAGCACTGTAGTAGGCGCTGGTGTACCACAGTCAATGGAAACTCAAGTATTTCGGACATTGCCAATGATAAACGTTGTTGGTTGGTTATTGGTTTTACGACACGTCGACCGTTGAGTCATGTAGCGTCGCCAATCTCTCACGCCGATTGGTCGCGGGCGAAGAGTAGCGACAGGTGAGACTCGAACCCACAACCTTTCGATTGTGAGACGAGCATCTTACCCCCTAGACTACTCGTCCCCGATAAACGTTGTTGTTAGGTCATGAGTTACAAGAAGCATTTGAGTAATTGTGTGAAGCATTTCAGGCAACTACGCTTGTTCGGATATGCCACCTGCCCAGACTTGTATGTATTAGCTACACATTGTATTCCATAAAGTTACACCACTTGTGATCGCGAGAATCAGTAGAACATTTCCACTTAAGCCCGGTGAAGACAGTGATAAATTATTCGTGAAATAGGATGGAATATACGACTTTTTGAACACTCAATCGACATCCTTCTCCAAGAAATATCGACATCCTTCCTCATGATGTGTGTTTATGAAGTCTTCGTGTCTCTTTTCTAACAGTATCTTGTTCATAAGTATCATGCTCATGCTCTCGATAAGGTATTTTGATACACGAACATTTCGCAACGCAATGGACAAGTTTCATGTAATGGGTATTTTGTTGCAAAAAACATATGTAATATTTCGTATACAAAACTGAAGTATTTTGCTCATAGGAGGTGCACGTCCTACCTAATTAAATGATTTCAGTTAAGTGTTGTCTTCGATTAAAAAAACCTTCTCGTAGTGATGACGTCAGATATGTCGAGCCTCGAAGCGGCCAGGCCGGAGACGCGCAGTAAAGTCTGGATCGGGTACTTCTACGCCAAGTTTTTCAACCGAATCACGTCATGGAGGACAAGGTGAGTGCTTGTGGCACTAAACTGAACGATTTTCAAGAAAATATGAAGCTCGAAAGGGTAGATAATTTATTATGGTGATAATGCAACAGCTAACCTTTCTCTTTCAAATCCAAGGCATTGTGGTGTCGTGTGAACAAACAGCAAAAGCTTGTACAATGTTTTTGAGTAAAATGTGTGAAATAATGGGAAGGACCATGGCATAAATTATATGTGCCTTAGCTGGACACCATGGCTTCCCCTCCAGTGAAAGAGAAGCTGCTTATACATTCAAATTTCTTTTATATTTTATTCCACATTGGGATAACTTACATTCCATGGTAATGGTACACTGTAAGCTGCGGCGCATTGTAGCAAAGTGGACGGCACTCTTTTGGCCAAGATCATTGAAGTCTCGAAAGTGAAGGATAACGCAGCAATGCTGCGCGGCCGTACCCTGGAGCCTGTAGTGTTGGCCGACGTTGAGCGCCAGCTAGGCAAGAAGGTGTGTACATCAGGGCTTAGGATGAGCTCCCAATGGCCGACACTTGCATCGCCGGACGGACTGACATCAGACGGAAATGTTGTCGAGGTTAAGTGTCCGATGGACGACACGAACTTCCGAAGGTATGTCACAGCGAGCGAGAACATCCCAGCTATCATGCGCAGTTGGAAATGTTGATGGCGCTGACCGATGCCAAGCGCGCATTTTTCTGCGCGGCCTACCCAGACTGAGGCGAGCCGGCGTGTTCTCATAATGTCGGTGACCAGCGATAGGGAATATCGCGAACAATTGTTTGACAGTTGTGTCACTTTCTGGTCCAGGGCTGTATTCCCTGAACTTGTAAAAGCATACGCAGCCCCGTAGGCATCGGTCCGGCGTCCGTGTTGCTTCTGAGCTCACTGTCAGAGTACGTACGGGTTATCAAGGCTCGAGCTGGAGACATCAAGGGCTTGTGTTCCCCGCTGCAGGTCACGTGCGTGCAGACTCACCAAGTGTGTGTAATGCGTCGTTACGTGACAACGTGCGGTAACTGGTATATCATGTAAATATACAATCGCCAGTGTGGATAATTGTGCTATTTTTACCGCGATGCTGATCAGAGAAGCCGTAATATGTCAGACGTGTCGATGTATTCCTCTGCGTTCAGCCAGCAATTGTTAATCTTTCAGATTTCAAATTCCAGGGTTGAACTCCCAGAAAGCCCACCTCATGCATGCTGGATCCGAAGGAGACAAAATGTAGGTACACAATCTAGCATTTCGTGTATTCGGCAAGCGGTACGTATCCACACCGGTTCCCCATACGATATGGCGGAAAACGCGTAGTGCCCTGACTATGCAACTCCGTGGAATACACGCAGACAAATTTAGCTTTTGACAATGCGGTCCTGGAGACTGACTAGACCGCACACAATCTTGACTACATCATCCATCAAGTCAGTCATGCTGAGCGAAATACACGAATGCATGGCCAACATCCTAAACACGCGCAAGCGTGCGATGACACGCTCGATGTGTATCCGCAACTCGGCGATCGTTCGCATCTTCACAACGGCAGCGGTGCCCAGAGTTTCATCCTTTCGAACGCTTGGTGGCCGGACTAACGAACAGCCGCGGTTTGCTACCTCGCTCTCCAACTCCTTGAAACCTCTATCTGCTAAAACTGTTGCACCGTTGCGCAGACAGTCCAGGTATTCTGAACTGCACACGATGTCCATGTCACTGACGCGCCCTGGTTTGCCATCCGATACAAAGTTTATCAGCCCGTCAGGGGTAGCAGAAATGAGATATTTTACACTATTGCATTTTTTTGTACTCTGACCATGACATGCTCTGCGCGACCGCGTGAGCCGGTTTTTCAATTTGGATCTCGAAGCAATCAATAATGCTTTCACAAGACTAAAAATTTGCCATAAATGCACGAGGCAGATTATAACGGATCGGTTGCTGTTCTGGCGAAGCAACCAAATCGTTTAAACAGCTCCCAAGCACAGGCACGACACGAGCTAGCAGATATATGGATGGCAGATATCTGGATACGCAACCAGTGCTCACACCGAACAGAACGGCGAGCAGGTGACTCGGCATGTCTAATCTTATGCGCATCAGTACCATAGACACTAAATCTTCCGTTGTCAATGCCTGACCTCTGTTTACATATTGAATCATATTGGATAATAGACCAACGATATAGAAGTGCTGTGGAGGCACACCGATATGCCGAGATGGGTGCCTTTTGACAAAAGCCCGAACAACCTGCCGGGACATCTAAGTCACCTGACGGTCGGATGCCATTTAAGCTAAAACAGTCGCGATTAATCCAAACTCGGCAGCGTCATATCCGTAAAATCGAACGGCCGGCAGTGGACCTTCGCTACCCTCGACATACGTGACGTCACAGATAATTTGGCCAATCACAAAGCGAGGCATTCTGAAGTGATTTTTGGATTATTTCTGCGCTTCAAGGACTTTAAAAAAAATGAATGCCACCATCGTCTTTAGAATTAAAAATAAGTAGTGAGACTTGAACAAAATATGGCTTGTCCCGACATGAAACTTGTCCATTTCAGGTAAAGGGATTACCTTTTATGTGAAATGGCATACAATGCCAGTTATGGCATAGGTATTTTTATCTCTATCCCGAATATAGCTCTTCCTAAATTATGAATATCATAACAAATGATAAAGGTACACTCATAAGTACACCATTGGCTCAAATTTGAGTCTGAAAGGCATCAATAACATTTTAAATGACAATAATTCCATGGTAAATATCGACATCACACTGCTCGTTTCGACATCTCACACCTAACGAAAAACCATGATTTTTAACTCTGGGTGAAGACCATCGTCATTCGAGGGGAGTGGATGCCACCCGGGCGGTTTTCACACAACACCGCAAAATGGAGCCCCATGGCGCGACGCTGCTTGGTATGACTAACGTGGATATTCTGGATATTGTGGATATTCTGGCATCCTTTGTGGATATTCTGGTATAACAAATTGGTCAGGTCATGTAAGGTCACCGAGCTATTGCATAATTTCTGAAGGATGTTTTGGGCATGTATTTGCGGAAGCCGTATTATTTACCTGCGATGATGCAGAGTTCATACGATTGACGAATTGTTTTTTCGATGCTCCCACACCGCATGATTATATGCATGTTCTGTTCAATGTCAAGCGAAGACACTGACCTCGGTCAACATCAAATGATCAAGCATAGTGACATTTGTCTACATGTATTCGAACCCTGCGACCATTTCCACCCTTGTCAACACCAACATAATCATTTGCAACCTTTTACTAGCAGTTGTATGTCAACTTCTGGGTATAACTTGGCCGTTACCTTATAACCCCTCCACCTACAGGGCCCCAGGGAGTCAATAGACCAATGCCACCTTTCGAGCGCTGAAACCATTAACGTCATAAGGGCCATGAGGGCCGGTTGACATATAGGAAATAGGGTTTATGGACTGAATTAATTCGCGCTAACCCCAAATATTTCGGAGGTTCGAAAGCCTTTATCCAAAAGTACACCAACACGTGAAGGAACAGTAATGACTGGCCTTGCTCCTTCCATGTAAGCTATATAACGGTTGATGCAGATGTCAACGAAGTGAGAAAAAAATGGACCGCGAACTATACGTCAATCATTGCAACTTACTAACATGGTGGAATTGGATTATAAATGGTTTCGCCTTTTGCTCGTCGTACTATGCGCATTTTGCCTAATGGGGTCTGAAAGCTACGATTTGGCCACCAGGGCGGCGCTGTACGCAATGGTCACCCGACGAGGAGGCGTTGGCCATCTTTGCTGTGCATTTTGCGTGGGGTTGCCGGGAGTCGGTGTTGGTATGTGGCTTTTATTAGGGTTGCAAGTCATTTAGGCCAAGGATTTCGGAAATATTGTGTTGAAGAAAGGTTGTTCATGGGTTACAGTGTGCCAGGAACTCGCCAATTATCGGACTCTGGCCACTAGCTTGGGTAGAACATACGCGTCTGAGCTGGCAAGTGCTTTGCTATTGACTGCACGTTACGGTGGTAGCTACTAGGCGCAATTATGGACTTGAATAGTGATAGGAATTTTTATGGGAGTTTCACAACACCTCAACTTTCAAGCTTATTAAGGGAAAGGCATGCATCCACAAAGGGCAGGAAGGAAGAGCTGGTCCAGAGGTAAGAGATCTCTACCCACCTACTGTTAAAAATGCATGTGCTGGCTTTTGGTGAGATTTGTTGGGTGAGTGTGGGGTGTGGGTGTTGTGTATGCATGGGTGCATGTGATATGTGCATCTGTGTGTGTGTTTGTGTGGGTGATTTTCCTTATTCTCTTTTTACTAACGACTCTAATCTGAATCAACAGGACTGAGATAAGGAAAGGGTAATGTTTTGTTATAATCAGGACCAACTTTTTGGCGTAATTTTTACCCGACAATAGGTATTTAAGGTAAGGTAAGGTAAGCAGCATGTGGGACCCACAAGAGATGTGGGCCCCTGGGAGTCAGTGCCCCAAGCAGTGCAGGCTCCCTGAGAGGTGGGTGTGGGCCCCTAATGGGGCCCATATGAACAACTACCTTGGTAAGGTACCTAGCTTTAGGTGACCCACTGCCCAACCTAACCTGCAATGCAATTTTGGTGAAATTAATTTGACTGAACATAACTTATGGGTGGAACTCAAATTATTGGTTTCAAATTAAGTAGGCTAACAATCCAATCTTAGCATGCTAGGTATTAGCCATGCCAAATTCCTGGCTATGGATTGGGGGTGGGGGGGGGAAGGGTGGTGCAGATTGGAGTCAATTTCTCACCCTTGGCAGTGGCGCAACCAGGATTTCAGTTCGGGGGGGGGGCAGGGTTGGAGAGCGGGCCCCCCTCATGTTTTGAAAAGTCTGCGGAAAACATGCACTTACTTTTGAGCGGGCCCCTATGTTTGTAAAACTTCGCAGAAATAAAAGCACTTTTCCGGTTTTAGCGGTTCGAGGCGGGCCCCAGGTAAAAGCGGGCCCCTGGTTCTAAGCGGGCTATTGGTTCAATGCGGGCCCCTGGACCAAAGTGGGCCCGGTTCGAAGCGGGCCCCTGGTTCCAGAGAGCCCCTGGTTCAAGACAGGGCCCCAGGTTGAAGCGGGCCCCTGGTTCTAAGCGGGCTATTGGTTCAATGCGGGCCCCTGAATCAAAATGGGCCCCGGTTCGAGGCGGGCCCTGGTTAAAACGGGCCCCCAGATTTTCAGTTGGTTCAAAGGGCCCCTGATTCGAGCCACAGATCCGCTTCGCGGGCCCCTAGCCAGGGCTCTGAGTAGGGTGGCCCACTCCGAGCCAGGGGCCCGCTTCACGGGCCCCTGGCTCGGAGCGGGCCCCAAAAAAAATTCGGGGGGGGCCATGGCCCCTTGCCCCCCCTGGTTGCGCTACTGACCCTTGGTGTGGATTGGTGCATATTTTCACTGTGGGCTGATGTGCCCCAGTGAACCTTGTGCCATACTTTACAGTCTGGACAATAGATAGGTACTTACCTTGGTACCTAATGTGCCTAGGTACCTTACCAGTGCTTTCCTAAATGGTTCCCACTACGTCTTTTACAGAAAGGCAGTCAAACAATAGTTGTTTTTCAAATAAATTGTCTGCCTTCTTACCTTGCAGTCTGCTGGAAACCTGAAAGATGGATCACGTTTATGGCAGCCGGAAACCGCACATACACCCATACTTCTGGCTTGCTTCTCCTAATTTCTAGCGCACTAATGGTAAATATTCCAGCAAACGCTGCTTACAAAATGTACAATAGGCTTTTTAAATATAAAGATTCTGCCCTCCCTAACCCACAAAACGTAGCGCTTTAGGTTCGCCAAAGAAGGCTGGGTGACCATTGACTATCAGCGCCATCTACATCTTTATCAACTTTCAGACCCCATTCGAACCATGCGCATGAACATGCATATAGGGACAATTCTGACGCTGATAGGGTTGAGCCGATTTATAATGATTGAATGCATGGGTATCGTTCTATAACATCACTCAGTGACAAATGCATGCATTACCTATGAAGCTCTCTAAAATTGATCGGGAATTCCGCAATGCCCAAATTAATTCGGGGACATTGTGAGATCAAATCAACGATTAGAGGGGAAGTGACACATCAGGGCCATTTCTAGTGAATAATCGCTGGGTTCATTGATTGAAGAAAAAAAAACACTGACGAGACAATTCGTCGGGAAGGATAAAAATGACAACTCGGTTGGAAAACCAAAGTCTGGGGCGATAAATTTGCATCCAG
The DNA here is from genome assembly GCA_034440615.1 of Ashinkailepas kermadecensis. NCBI lineage: Eukaryota > Metazoa > Arthropoda > Thecostraca > Neolepadidae > Ashinkailepas > Ashinkailepas kermadecensis. Next base: position 97,025 of record JAOTOM010002958.1, read on the forward strand.
TTAACGTGTTAAAATGTGTGTGGTCCCACTGAAACAACGCGATATCGACGCGCTTATCTGACATCACCAATATATTCGATGACCTCCATTCGATATGCTGTTTCGGGCAAATTCTGGAAAAGTACACCCATCAACAATTACAACGAAAATATGTGACACTACGAGTGAATTACACGCGAGTGGCCAAAGCGAGTATGGGCAGTGCCTGGAAATTGATTTCGTGTAGAGTGGAGGTGGGAGGGGGTGATGTCAAAAAGGCCGGCTGATATCAGGAATATGTGCAAATAAAATGAATGTCTATTGAATGATTTTGTATGACCTTTGTAGGATATTTGCTGGAGTTTATGGGCGCATCGACTGCGTCGGTCATGCAGCTGGTTATTTGATGACGATGATCATGTCAGAAGCGTATGTGTCGCCTTTAGCAGTCGTCAGTACTGTTGTGAAAAGCCATAAACGCTTTTGAAGACCCAAATGTCACTGATAACTTGCAATAAAAAGTAAAAGTGACAGTTAATGATGTGAAAAAGAAGCAAAGTAATGTGAAAAGAACAAGTATGAGTCTTCACTCGACTTTCAGAATTTCAGCACACTTCACACACTCAACAATCTCAACCACCGGAATTACCCACAGCAACTTGCAAGATGATGCGCATGCGCACTGAGTACACTGTTCTCCGGCTTTGGAGCCGCGTCTCGGAAAACTTGTGTTCCTGCCACCCATATAGTGGGAAAGTTTGAAAGTTTTAAGAGACGTTCTCCGGAGTCCCGGAGGCCACCGATCAGAATTGGCTGCATTGGCGTTTTCTGTTCGAAATCTGTCCGTCAACCAATCAATGCAAGGTAGTTTGTATATGACATCATAACCATTAGCACCTTTGAACACATGGTTAACAGTGTCATACTGCAAACACAAGACCTTGACTGATCCTTTGCTTTGATCACATCCAACTGTGGCGTGTGCCGTAGCGGAGTTGCATTCGTATTACGTAGGAAATTGGATGCGTAGGTGGGTATGCGCTCTGAGCTGAAGGTGAAGTGTGAAGTATTTTTGTTTGTTTTTCATATGGCTAGCCTTGTACTGAGACCAACAGTGAAAGGAAAGCGCAATGCTCCTGTGAGTTATGAGAGACGAAACAGTGCTGATTATTACGAGTCACTGCCGGGCGGGGCAATCCATTGTTCACTTCTTTGTCCCTATGTTTTGACATTGATTTGACCAAAAATGAGGATGCATATAACATGCATATTATGTAGGTACTGATTACATAGGTTTTGTTTCCGGTCGGTTACCGGTAAACAGATTCCATGCATAAAAAATAATGTCCATGAAAATGTACTCCGGAAGAAGTCGGTATGCACTCGGACTCCCAACCCGGAAAGTAAGTTTCCCCCTCTGAAGAGGAGTCCCTTCAGGGCACTCGGATACACCCCTTGAATTTTTGAGCCCAAGATGCGCATCCAGGGGCACTAGAGTGCACCCCCACCCCTTGGAATTTTCTAACTTGTGGCGGCGGCGGTGGCGGCGGTGGCGGCGGCGGCGGCGGCGCGCCGCCGCGCCGCCGCGCCCCCCCCGAAAAAAATTCCTCCCTCCAAAATGATGAGCGTTGCATGAACAGAAACGGACTCAACAACCGCGCTATCTATCCCATGAAGCCGTTGTATCGTGACCATTGTGATGGAGCCGCTGTCCTGGGCCCCCTCCTCGATGAAAACTTAGCATTTATGCCTTTGCCGTACGATTGATACTTTGTGCCCAACATGCATTGCATATCCTCATCAAGAGGTATCCACTGGTAGTAGATTGCAAGTTAAATTCAACTGCTGGCACGCACACGGCATACTTACCCAGGGATGGCTTGAGGTTTAGGAGCAGAAGAACGCACACAATCCAGAAACCCGCCTGTGTATCCATGGCTGGGTCTTATATGCGGCACGCTATTTCCGCACATACATATCACTCAACTTTCGGCCAGTGTCACAAGCTCGAAACGGGCGCCCTACTCCCAAACACGCGCTGCGCAACGCACCACACTCGCCAGCCGCTCGACGACCACTGGCGGGCGGTGCAAATAGTTCCTTGAACGGACGGTGTACGTGCGCAACCGCTCAAGGCGGGTTGTGGGAAAATCAGCCAGATGAATAAATACACGCAAAAAGAAGTTAGAATGGTAGCATTATAATCTATTTGCATGCTTAAAGTAAAATCTCGAGCTGAATTTGGTTGCTTGTAGTCATTACCCTGTGGTGAGTTGTTCAAGTATAACTATTTTTTGTGTAGGGCTGCAAGCGCCGGAAGACGCACCTGCGACACTTGTTCACCGTACATCGTGGACAGTGTTGCCGAACCTTGGGAAATTTCCCAATATCTTGGGAAATGAGCCTCAATCTTGGGATCTAGGGATTTTGTCTCTAATCTTGGGAAATTATCCAACTTCAACAAACTTTTATTTGTATCTTGGTACGCCCAAAAGGTACATAAGATGTGTTATTTTGATAGACATATTTTTTACAAGTTTTGTTGATTCAATGCGATTATTTGCCATGAAATCTATAACTTTTTTGGGCTTAATTCATAAAAGTTCTTGATATGTAGTTAGGATTCTGCTTATCGAATTTTGTTGACAACATATATTCATTGGTGTTTGCTGGCTATTTTGGGAAGATAGCCAGTGTCAAGGATTGTAGACTAGTATACAATCCTTGGCCAGTGTCGGCTAAGGCTTGTATAAGGCAGGAGTATTTTCGTGGATACTAAAGAGTCCATCGAATAGTCGGATAATCGATTAATTCGACGAATACGAATAGTCGAATTCGTCGGCAGAAAAATATTTTAATCGATAAATACGATTATTCCAAATATTCGCCAGCGTTTGCTTCTTTCCGTGTGTCAAGGTCACGGTCAGTGAATTCTTGATGTAGAACTAGAATTTCTGTGTTTTGGGCTCAACGAACTCAATACAAAGATAAACGCAATTTTGTATCCCCCGGCCTGATGGTACCAGCCGCATTGCAGCGCACGTGCCTGCCGGCCGAAAATCAAACCAATACCCGTCTGTTGTGAACTACCGGTCCTTTCAGTTTTCAAATTTCAGCGTATTGAGGGGTGTGTGTTTTGTGCTCGTGCTCTGTGAGGCCGTTATAATCTTGCAGCGGATTTTTGGCATATTGTGAGGGTTCACGGGCGGATCCAGAAGGGGATACGGGGCCAGGGGCGTCGATTTGTATCCTTTTGCGGGGGCCATGGCCCCCCCCAATGCTGATCTTGGCCCCCCCAATGTTGATTTGGGCCCCCCCAATAACCCATGCTATTTGTATGCTGATAAAAAGCTAAAGGAAAAAAAAAGAAAAAAACACTGTTAGGTACATAGAAAACTTAGTTGATGTTAACCAGCACATTTTGTACTGAAAAAGAACAGATTTGGATTAGATAGTGGACTGAGTATCCAACTTTTGCTACACAATTCAAAATTATGTGCAAAAAAAACAAAATAGCTAGATTTCCCTCCACTGTGGAAGGAAAACTTACAGCATACAATGTTAAGATTCGATGATGATGCATTTTAAACCAGATTGTCTTTTTAAAAAATGTTAAGCCACAAAACAACAATTGGATTGTCATACTGATGTTTGTACACGCCACCAATGGCAAAACCACATGCATATGAGCTTAAACAGGAAAAAATTCATTCTTAATTTCCAGTCATTGTCAAACTTGCATTGTCCAGTGAACAACAATGACAATCATTGAGATTGTGGATATGCAAACTGCCGCGTTCTGCCGTCAGACGCGAGTGCCGGGGGGTTTCTTCTGTTGTTGCTGTACGGATTTTGGGCGATTAGGCACCTTCTACATTAGCAAAATAAGTACTGATTGTCATGGATGGAGATATTCGTGAGTAAATTGTGCTTTCCGTTGTCGTTTGTAATGTATTCTGAACTACATAATGGGTACATGACCATGAACGCAATGGGCAGACTAAAATGAATTGAGGGCACACCACAGGGTACTAGGTACCTATGTTAGTTATTGAATGTTGTTCCATGACCACATATGTGGTTAGGTTCATACACATATGTATATGAAGGAAATTTGGGAAATTTATGGATAGTGAACCCCGGGTAAATAATGTATTTGAGGGAATTATTGGCTTTGTATTGCAAACTATGTTTAAACGCAGTATTTTTAATGCTTGCTAACCTGATTAAGTGAATGAATTAATAATTGAGGTGACCAAATTAATGTTTGAAATCCTGAAATCCAAGTTGATCAAATCCAAGTTTCAAATTTTTGGATTTGCTGTATATATATATATATATATATATATATATATATACATACATTATATATACATATATATATGTATATAAATATATATATATATATTATATATATATATATATATATTTACATATAAATGTATATATACATATGCACATATGTATATATATACGAAAAATAATGTAAGATTTAAAACAACATAAGGAAATTTCTCTTTTTTCCAATTTCGTTGTAAAATCTAGCAGCGAATCCAAAGACTTGAAACTTAGATTTGATGAATTTGGATTTGAGGATCTCAAACATTAACTTGGCCACCTCAATTATTGATTCCTCCCTCCAATCAGACCGAAGCTTAATCATTGAGCCTATGGAGGCGTCCTTCCAGGACGCTTGAGTGCATCCCTACCCCTGCTCAATTAGTTTTTTAGCCGATCGTGTCCTTCTCCAGATCAAATGGCCATCAAAAACATCAATTCCCCCCCCATTCCACCCAATCAATTTCACGAAGTCACACCCATGCAATGGCGGTCACAGGTGACGAGCGGTATTCAGGACATACCCTATACAAGCCACTACACACAATAGCGTGGCGACGGTGACATTGCGAATGTAGAAACAAGATGGAGAGGTCACTCAGGACGCACGATTATAATAAATTGCACACAATGCTGGAGTTAGCTGGTGGAATCCCTCCTCGCCCCCACCCCCACATAGATTCAGATATAAAAGAGACATGCCGTAAACGGTTTAATAAAGCGCAGAAGATGCCATGGATTGGTTAGAAACGTTCACCAGACAAGCTAAACATATTATATAGCGACCTGAAATGATAATATGATGGGTAATAATTATAGAAAGTACCGCAATGTTACTGCCAGTCGTTCTTCGGATGAAATCGGAACTCGCATCCCATGATGGTGGTTGTTTTCTCGATATCACCTCTGACGAGCTCAAGGAGCTGGTCAAAGTTGACAGGCGACATCCGGTAGTGCCGTTTGTGGTCTGCTTCGTTATGTCTGAGCTCCGCGACCAGCCTTGTGAAGAATTCGCCTCCCCCCCTCCTGGAAAGGACTGACCGGACCCATATGCGCTGCTGGAGGTTCTGCATGACCCTACGAAACAGTCGTCGGCGGGCTTCAGTCAGCAGGAGAAGGCGCATCTGCTCGTTGGCGTGCCCCCTCCGCTCGTTGGCGTGCCCCCTCCGAGGTACAAGCAGTTTCACACCGCGATATCCCTACCTGACACAGGCAGTAGGAGCGGGCCCGGCCGCAGTGTATTGTATTGTATTGTATTTTTGGCAGTGGCAGCAGGAACTGCGGTAGCGGCAGCGGGAGTGGTCCCGGCCGCAGCGGCAGCGGGAGTATGACCGGTCCTAGCGGGGGCGGTATCGGTTGTAACAGGAGCGGCAGCGTTCGCGCACTGGGCGTCCATATCTGCCAAAATTATGGCCTTATTTTCTAAACGATGCCATTTTATTTTGATAAAGCTTATGAGGGAGGATAACGTTCACATACATGGGTTTCAATATGCGTGCTTTGTTATTTGCAAGTTAGCTGAGGGAGGAAGCGTGACCCCTGAGTCATGGCCATATTCCCTTCCCCGCCCCAGTCAGTGTGACCGTTCCACATTTATTTGGATCTCCCCAGTGAAAACTCATCCGAGGGGCCCCACCGCATTGGTTTTCCCACCTCCTTTGTCCGCTTCTAAACACGTCGCTGCACCTCGACGGTGGCACAGGAATGGTCTTAAAGTGCGGGGGGGGGGGGATAGAAAGACCCCCGCTCGGTTATCGGGTCCTTCTTAAGCCTGGCAGGGATGAGGAACAGTTTTCTACACTCCACTTGTTTAGCCTTTTTCAGCTCTGTAACATAAATATTTGTTTCCCTGCATCCGTATTATTGTGGTAGCCTCACTACCGCGTCCTCAAGAAAAGGCGCCCTTATTGTAATGATGTAGTGCCAAATACCTAGGCATTAACGCTCTCGAGGTGGGTATTGCTTGACCCAATTAGTAGTGCAATGAATCACCTATGACACAGTAAACAAACAACTGAGACGCTTCATAGCGCATTGGATGGATGCCGTCATCCTGCTAGTATGACGTTGGCAGAATGAAGCGTGACGTCAGAGTCTGCCGCCGCCTGCTACTTTCTGCCGCTCCCTGCCAATTTCTGCCGCCGACGTCGCTGACGTCGGGTCTGCCGACGCACGATTCTGCCGGAATTCTGTCGCGTGTAAACAGGCCTTTACAGTCATACAAGACCAATGCTATACAAGAAATAGCCTTGACAAGACCAATGTCTCGTACGCCGCAAAAACACCATTATTAAACGCCGCAAAAATACCATTATTTTAAAAGGTACACCAAAGTTCGCATTCAAACTTGATGACGTCACAGGTTTTTATTCGTATATTGCAGAAATTGGAAGCATCAGGCAAGTTTCAATTTCACTGCACATGGGTGGGGAGTTATTTTTTTTAGGCGTACCGGACCACAGAGGTCATTTGCACCACCTTTAAAGCGAGTACGTTACATGTCTGACTATAAAAGCGGGTGTTTGCGATCAAGGTGCAGGCATGTGGACGTTCACGTAAAGGGAATTTTACGTTATAGTTTGTGTGATATTTTAGGCGCTGAAGGCGGGGCTAGGATGGGGACATCCCCCTAATGTCTAGATGGCAGGGGCGTCGATTTGTATCCTTTTGTGGGGGCCAGGGCCCCACCAATGTTGATCTTGCCCCCCCCCCCCCATGTTGATTTGGGCCTCCCCAATAACATATGCTATTTTTATGCTGATAAAAAAGTTGAAGGAAAAAAGAAGGAAAACACCATGCTAGGTACATAGAAAATGTTGTTGATGTTAACCAGCACATTTTGTAATGAAAAAAAAACAGATTTTGGTTAGATAGTGGACTGACTCTTCACCTTTTGCTACAAAATTCAAAATGGTGTGCACAAAAACCAATTGTCGTTGTCAAACTTGCATACAATCAAGTCCGTGAACAACAATCAGTTATCATTGAGAGTGTGGATATACAAACTATAATTAACCTCAACAGCCCACTCATCACACTATCAGCTTGATATTTACCTGGTACCTAGGCACCTAGGTAAATGCTACAGAAAGACTTAGAAGAGCTTGTGAAGTGGTCCAAAAATGGCAGCTGAAATTAAATTTTGATAAGTGCAATATCATGCATGTATGCAGGGGCGTCGATTTGTATCCTTTTGTGGGGGCTATGGCCCCACCAATGTTGATATTGCCCCCCCATGTTGATTTGGGCCCCCCCCGCCCCCCAATAACCTATGCTATTTTATGCTGATAAGAAAGCTAAAGGGAAAAAATGAAAAACCCCATGCTAAGTAGAAACATTGATGTTAACCAGCACATTTTGTACTGAATAGAAACAGATTTGGATTAGATAGTGGACTGACTCTCCACCTTTTGCTGAAAAATGTAAAATTGTGTGCAAAAACAAACAAAATAGCTGGAATTCCCTCCACTGTGGAAGCACAGCTTACATCTTTCCGGGTTGGTTGGTTGGTTATTTAGGTATACGGCCGCATTGACTGCGTTGGTCATACAGCGCCCATACAACTTTTCTTGTTCCCACCTTAAAGCACAATAATACTCAAAAGTTTCCGAAAAAATTTACAACCATGTTCACAAAAAATATAATTTTTTTATTCAAAATCAGCTTAGGTTAGGTTAGGCTCGGATAGGTTTCTTTTTTAAGGTTGAAAATTTTCAGAAAATAAATTAAGTGACATTTTAATTTAGTTTAATTTTTTGTTCTCAAAAGATAGGTTAGGGTAGGGTAGGTTAGGTTTTGTTGCATTAAAAAAAAACATTTATGTTTATGCTATGTTACCGAACTCAAAGCCTTTTTTGCATTATTTTGCTCACAACCCGAAAAGTAAGCACAGAAAATAAGTGGGTCCAATCATCTTAGTAACCTTCATAAACATGGTATTCTGCATATTTTTTGTTTGTTTCAAAGGAAAAAAAGAACACCTTCGACCGCAAGGTTATCAAATACTTTGCAATTTTTGGGAGAAACTTTTTTGGAATTTTTTTAAAAAGTTTTCCAACTTGAAAAACCTAAATTAACCTAACATAACCAAACCTAACCCATTTGCTTGCTATATGGAGGGAAATGTGTGTACAAACTTGTCTTGTTACCACCTTAAAGCACAATAATACCGATTTGGCTAGGTTAGGCTAGTTTAGTTGATACCTTGGAAAAATTGTAAGTTGGGTTCGGTTGTTCAATTTATAAAATTTTCAGAATATATATTGCTTCATTTTTGTTTTTATTTTTTTCTTCAAAGCAGGGGTGTCGATTTGTATCGATAGACACTAGCGCGTATTAAATGTCACAAATCGTGATGGGCGTTCCTCAGAAAATCCAAAATCGTAACATCCAAAGAAAAAATTCCAGTTACAGAAATTCCAGCGCCTAAAGTCTAAATTTGAGGTTACAGTGACAAATGTGACGGAGGTAAGACATTTGTGGTGAAATTGCGCGCAGTGTTTAATCCGGAGGCAATCTCATGTGACGTCGTACTGATTCTTTTTTGTACTTCGCACATTCTGATGTATCTGCGGATTGGTGTGATTTTAAATAGTGAATAAATAGCTTGCTGATATTTAATTCCCAAAGGAACAGTAGTTGAAGAAGTTGGCAGGTAAGCTTGAAAAAGTCCAGTCCATGCTTTTTTCTGATTTGTGCCCAGGGTTTCCATGTTAATATCACATAACTACCACGTTTGTCTTCAAGAAGAGCTGTTTTTAGTTTACTTTTATTAATATTTTCATTCCACTGCTCTTAGTGCCCTTTCTGCCCAGGATTGGGGCACCTAGTGTTGCATTTCCGTCCAGGGGTTGGCACACCTTTTGGTAAATTTACAGCTTAAGGTAATTTCTGATTAATTTTTTTGCCATGCAATGTTTAGGAATGTGATGAACATGATGTTACTGCTCATTTTGGTAAATTCGTGTTTTAAGGTGTTTTATGAACTCGTGGAATGTATCATTTCAATGCAATGTTTATGAAGGAGACTCAGATGATGGGACCACTCATTTCCTATACAAATGCCTACATTTCACGTTGTGAGCAAAATAACACCAACAAAAAGCTTTGAATTTGGTGACATAGGGTAAAGTATTTTTTTTTTAAATAAGAAAGTGCAACCTAACCTAACTTAACCTAGCTTAACCTCCCCTTGGAGAAAAACAAAACCAAAACATCAAGTTGTAAAAATTTCAAGCAATGTATTATTTTTTACAATTAAAAAATGTAACCCGACTTAACTTAATCTAACATAAGCTGCTTTTAAAGAAAAAAGATATATTTCGTTCAAATTTTTGAACAATTTTTGCAAAAAATGTCGAACTTAAATACTTCAACTAATCTAACATCACCAAACATTGCCCATTTGTTTGCTTTATGGAGGCAAATGTGTAATAACTTGCCTAGTTACCACCTTAAAGCACAATAATTCTGGTTAGATTAGGTTGGGTTAGTTTTTTTCATTTCCAAAATTTCAAGAAAATAAATTGCTATATATTTTTCCAATTTTGTTTTTGTAGTTGTTTTTTCCAAGGTCAGGTTAGGCTAGGTTACGTTAGGTTATGTTGAATTTGTAATGTATTTCTTTTAATTGCTATGTTACTAACTCCAAGCCAATTTTTAATGTTATTTTGCTCACAACCTGCTCACAACCACAAGCATTTGCACAGAAACTGAGTAGTGCCATCAGCTTAGTGACATTCATAAACATTGCATTGGAAATTTTAATTAAAAAATATTAATAAAACACATAAAAGCACAAATTTAATGTCCTTTCTTCTGCAAATGCATGCCTTTCAATTGGGAGTAAAAAATAACACCAAAAAAAGGGTGTGGAGTAAGGAAATATAGCATGCAAATAATGTTCAAGATGTATGATAACCTTACCTAACATAGTTCAACTTCCCATACAAGAAATTAATTGTTTTTAATTTAAATTTTCGAGGCATTTCCTCAAATATTCTCAACGGAAAAAAACCTAACCTAAGCTAGCCTGAACCGTTTATTATTTTTTTTGTTGAAAAAGTAATTAACAAAAATTATTTACCAACAAATTATTCTTTTTATAACTTACAACAAAAGCCTAACCTAACCTGACAAACGTAACCCCTTTGTATGCTTCATGGAGGTAAAATGAGTGTAAAACTTGTCTTGTGGTTACCTTAAACTGTGATAATACCTGGCCCTTTGGGTAATTTTTCAGCTCATGGTACTCTCTGACTTCTTTGAATTTTTTTTTAATGCAGTGTTTGTTAATGTGCTGAACATGATGTAACCGCTCATTTCCTCTGCAGATGCACACTTTTCAATTGTGAGGAAAAATAGCATGGAAAAGGGGGCTTGGATTTGAGTAATATAGGATGAAAAATAATGTTCAGATAAAAAAACATGTAACATAACCTAACCTAACCTAGCCTAGACTTCCATGCAAGAAATGATTATTTTTATGCCCAATTTCCCCCAAAAAAAAAAAAATTTGTTCTCAAACATTTTCCACTTAAAAAGTCTAACATAACCTAATCTAGCTTGAACCGTTTTTGAAGACTTTTTTATTTACTTAACTTACAACAAAAGCCTAGCCTAACGCAACTAGGGAAAACCTAGCTCCTTTGAATGATTCGTGGAGTTAAAATGGGTGTAAAACCTGCCTTGTGGTTACCTTAGACTGCAATAATATCTCTTTTTGTGCTACCTGGTGCACGTGATGAACCTCCATCTGCATGCTGCATGAGAGCATTGCACTTATTGCTTCACAAAGAACAATAACATGTTGAAAGTACTATATCTTCAGGAATGGAATCCTGTGATGATAACATTTTTTGAATTATAAATTTGCAGATCAGATCTACATCATTTGTGTTAATAAATATGAGAAATTCATAGAAATGCATACACCGGTTTGTGGACAAGAAGTTATTCTGATGATTTCTGATGTTTTGGAACATGACAAATTTTCATGATGGAAGCAGGCAAAGTTAAAGTACTTATATCTCAATAAGTGGTCAGTTCACTAACAAGACAGCAAATTCACTCAAATAGCACTCAAAATGCCAGGCGGCCCACTCTTTTTGCAAGTTTAAAATCGATGACAGTGCTTTCTTGAATCATGTTTAAAGCACATGAAGGAAATGTATTGCTGACACTTGTTAGGAACTGATGTGTGTAACGTTAATTAACATTTATAATGTCCTGATGTTCATACACAAAATATAGCTCACTATTCTAAATAGCATGGGAAGTATGATGCCATATATCATGGCTAATTTATGGTCAAACTGTTATGCAGTAGATTCCCTGCATTGTTACTTAGTTATTTGGGCTTTAGGGCACAGACCATGTTGATCACATAGCTCCCTGCATTGTTGTTAACTGATATATCAGTAATTATAACATTGCTTCTACAATGCATATAACAGAAACCCATCTCGATTGTCCTACTTACTCAGGACACCATAGAAGTCAATGAAGCCAATGAAAACCATAGAAGTCAATGAAAATGTTACTTCATCCCCTGTATTGTTAATGGAAACAAGTCTCTTGAACCATATGTTATGTCCTTCACAGTGTTGCTCCATCCACCTCCAACTCCAACCCTGACCAAACTTCAGGAACTCATCCATCTCCAAAGCAGTCTGTTGAAGAAGGTATGTATTGCAGCATAACTACTGTGACCGGAATTCCATGGTATCCATGTTGCCTTACAATCCATCCTTGCTGATCGATGTAGCAGATGTTTGACTTTCCTCAAACTGTCTGGATAACTGGGGAGTTGAAATCACATGTGAGTGATGAAACAGATGAACTATTCCTGGATTCTTATGTTGCATCATTGCATGGCACAGTGACATACCGAATGGGGAGGGGGAATTGTGGGCAGTTGCCTCACCCCCCCCCCCCCTCCTGATAGGTTGTGGGGCCCCCAAGAATCCGCCGAGCTTAGGAAAAAAATGCGTTATGCTCCCTAAAAATTTCACTCGGTCCACCAAAAATCGCACCGGGGCTCAGAAAAATCACTTTGGGGGCCCCCAAACGTAGCGCAGGGGCCCCGATAATGACGCTGGGGCCTCAAAAGTTTGCACCTGGGCCCCTGAAAATCACGTTGGGGCCGCAAACAAGTCGTGCCGGGATTCAAGAAAATCACGACGGGGGCCACAAACGGTCGGGCCGGGGCCTCCTGAAAATCACGCCGAGACTGGGGTACTAAGAATTATCACCCGGGCCCCTGAAAATCACGCCAGAGGCCTGACAGGTCCCACCGGGGCTCTAAAAGTCTCGTTGAGATCACCCAACAAATGAAGCCGGGTAAATGAAAAATAGTCCGGACACGGTAAGTCAATCTGGGATCTCAACAATAGCTCCAAAAGCCCACAAAACTTGTTGGGTCCCCACAAACGTGTCGTAGCCACCGCAAGGGATCCCAACAAGTGACGACGGGGCCCCCAAAAATCGCACTTAGACAAAAAAAAATTAACGCCGCTTCTCTTGAAAATCTCACTGGGGCCAAAACGTCGTGCCGGAGCCCCACAAGTTGTAGCTGGCTTCCCAAGTACCAATATATACCCGGAATGTCACCTTGCGGACTGAAAAATTGCGTCAAAGATCCACAAAATAAGAAGTCGTCGGACGCCGGAACAGAAACCTGTTTGGGCACCGGAAAAAACGCACCGAGAGCCAGAAGAATCGTACCGGGTTCCAAAAATAGCCTGCAGGGGGCTTATAAAAATAGACTTCACCACAAAAACCACAAGGAGACTCCATCGAATCGACCAGAGCACCGGAAAATTAAGAATGGGTCCCCAAAGAAAATTATCCGAAGGGCCTTTCTACTCTCGATCGTGCACTCTGCGGAAAAACACGTTGAGCAGCCGCAGTGGCGTACTAAAGGGAAACATTCCCCTCCCTAACGTTAGGCACCAGGGAAATACTTTCACCCATCGTCATCACCGTTCAGGTCTGCTGTGCTCTGATGCTTCATCAATGCCGGTGTGTTTTAGCCGGCATCCGATCGCTGAAGTATTTTTATTTAAGCTGGTGTGTGTTTGTTGGTGTGTGGAGTGAGGAGGAGGGTAACAGTGACGGTGACGGTGACGGTGACGATAGATCCGAGCCCACTATATGGCACTGCAGTCGCATGCTATTACTCAGAGTTGTTATGTTGGTGAGTTCGAGTCTAACCTGTCGCTACTCTTCGCCCGCGACCAATCGGCGTGAGAGATTGGCGACGCTATATGACACGACGGTCGACGTGTCGTAGAATCAATAACCAACCAAGAGTTGTTATGTTGACATGTACTGAGCACTGCTCTTTTAATTATGTGACTTCACCAGTTATTGGACGATTTTGCCCGTTGGTGAGGATGCTGAATAAACATACACATCGTCGAATAAAAAATCAGAATTTCTGAGATCTGAAAATATAGTGGGCTAAATCCGATGAGTTTTTTTTTTTTTTTGGGGGGGTCTAGTGCGTTGGCACTTCGGCCCCCCCCAATGATTTTCAAAAATCGCCACCCCTGATTACTATCATCAGATAATTTCTGGAAGGGCCAAGAATTTCCCCCCTCCCAACCCCCTTCGGCCCAGCGGTGCTCACCAGCACCGTCGGGAAACCGAATTGTAGCAGCGGTCGGCTTTGATTGTTTGTTGTCCCATCCCACCCACTAGGTTAGAGCCAGCAGAGGTACCTTCCTGGTTTCATGGATCGTGCTAGCGTTGTTGTTGTTATTGGGGTTTAGGGGCGCATCAACTGCCTAGGTTATACAGCGCCCATAACATCGTCAGTCAAGCCAGGTGTGAACGTATCGGCGTCGAGGAAATGAGAGGACTGGGGGTCGCAACATGCTAGGGTATTTCATGGTGACGATATTTTGCGATGTCGTGCTACCTTTGTTGGGGTGAGTACACTACGTCAAATCCAGCCGCAGAAAGGAATGGGAAAAGTTCAGCGACATACCGTGAACCGTCGCCCAACAGTTCCATCAGGGTGGGCGATGGGGTTCCAAAGAAGCGGCGACGTTCCGTTTCAAGGTGACGACATGTGCTAAGAATATGGGCCACAGACAGGTTGTCGCCGCAACGTGGACAGGCTGGTCGTTGTTCCGAGCATAGAAGGTAGCGGTGTGAAAAATATGTGTGTCCCAGACGAAGGCGGCACAGAATCACCTCCTCACGTCTCGATCGCCGCGAAGAAGACTGCCACGCACCCAGGCGTGGCTTTAATACTTTCAGTTTGTTGGCCAGGACAGCATCCCAGGAAGACTGCCACTTGTTGTGCAGGTAAGCAGATATACTGGGGTAAAAGTCCCTTGCAGGGAGTGGCAACCGACGCGCGTATCGTGCATTCGCCGAGCGTTTGGCTGCTGCATCGGCGAGCTCGTTTCCAACAATTCCCACGTGGCTTGGGATCCAGCACAATACCACACGTTTCCCCTCCTGAGCTAAGGAAGAGATGAGCAACAATATGTCTTGTATGAGGGGGTTAGGGTGGTAAAATCGCTGCAGGGCCAAAAGGCTGCTGAGAGAATCAGACAAGATCAGGTGTAGATCCTCGTTCCCTACCTGGATAAAAGAGAGAGCCTTGGCAATGGCTACCAGTTCTGGTGTAAAAACAGATGCATGCGGTGGTAGCGTAAAACCCCGAGTAGTGTTATCACACACAAACGCGCTACCGACGCCTGTATCGGTTTTAGATCCATCGGTATACTTGGCTGTATACCCCTCGTACGATTGGATGGTCTGTAGAGCTCGTGCTTGCAATTCTGAGCATATAGTACTTTGCTTGCGGGTCTCAGTTATAGAAAGATCAACATTTGGTGAGGTCAATTCCCATGGGGAGTTCTGATGGGTGTTGTTCTGAGAACACCACGTAGCGTAATCCCACTATCTCGCAGCATTTCTCGAATTTTTACACAGAACGGATTCAAGTGCGGAGACCGTCTGTGTTGAAACAAACGTAAGGTGTGGGGTGAAAAGACCGCTTGATATGTGGGATGGTCTGGAAATTGTGCCAGCTTAATAGCATACCGCGTGCCTAGCATCTGACGACGCATGGCGAGCGATGGTTCATTTGTCTCGACGAGGAGACTTGCTGTTGGCGAGGTGCGGAATGCTCCAGTCACAATACGAAGACCTGAGTGATGTATGGTGTCCAGGGTACGCTTGGCTGAAACGCTTGCACAGTCATACACAAAGCTAGCGTAGTCAAGTCTTGAGCGTATCAAAGATCGATATAGGAGAAGTAAAGTTTTCCTATCCGCCCCATAGGTAGTACGAGATATACATTTCAAAATGTTCATAGATCTAAAACACTGTTCACGCAGGACTTTAAAATGTTCTCTATACGTAAGTCGCGTGTCAAAGTGCATTCCGAGGAAGCGAACCACGGGTTTGCATGGGATGGTTTCTCTGTAAAGGCTGAGCGACATGTCCTGACAGCACTGTCGCCGCCGGCAGAAATGGATGCAGACAGTTTTTGCAGTCGAAAAGCGAAACCCATTAGCCGTACTCCATCGCTGTAGTCGTGTGACGACCGACTGGAGCTGTCTTTCCATGGATGAGATCTTTGAAGCCGGACACCAGATCGCGAAGTCGTCCACAAACAGCGATCGCCCGATGGTCGTTGGGAGGTTGTCATCGATGTCGTTTATCATAATTCCAAACAAAGGCACGCTCAAAACGCTGCACTGAGGTACACCATTAATCTGTGGATATCGATCTGAGAGCCGATTGCCTACCCGGACGCAGAAGGATCGATCAGCTAAGAAGTGTTGTATAAATATGCCCATATGTCCACGTATACCGTGCTTACAAACTTTCTGAAGAATGCCGTGACGCCAAGTCGTATCATAAGCGCCCGCAATATCAAAGAACACAGCGCCAACGTGTCGTTTGCGCTGAAATTCAGTTCGTATGACTGTGTCCAGGGATAAAATATGGTCAACTGTACACCGGTTTTTTTCTAAAACCACACTGCGCGTTCGTAAAAATGTTGGAGTGCTCCAAAAACCACATTAAGCGAACGTTCACCATCCTCTCCATGAGTTTGCACAGCGATGATGTGAGCGCGATAGGTCGATAGTGTAATGGATCAAATCCGCTCTTGCCAGGCTTCAGGATCGGTATTACTGTTGTGTCTCTCCATGAGGATGGAAAGCCTCCACTTTCCCAAAGCCGGTTGAAAATGTGTAGGAGCACTTGGAGCGCACTGGAAGGCAGGTGTTTCAGCATATCGTTATGCACGTCATCAGGGCCCTCAGATACACTCCGCAGGGCGTTAACGGCGGAAATCAACTCGGCTTCGGTGAACGGCGCGTTATATGGGAGTATCTCGGACGTAGAAAAGTCTATGGTAGACCGTTCATGGCGAATTCGGTAACGAACAAATTGTGGATCTGAGCTTCCCTGTAGGCTACGCTCTGATAATGCACGTCCAATCTCATTTGCAACGTCAGAGGGGTCAGAAATTATCCGATCTCCTACCTGCAAGGTAGGTAGTGGAGCAGACGAGAATTTTCCCGCGATCCTGCTAATACGCGTCCATACTTGGGCGGCTGGTGTTCGATGGGTGAGTGTGTTTAAAAAAAGACCGAAAAGATGCTCGTTTGGCCTCCAGACAGGTTCGACGAGAAAAGGCTCTGGCTCGGAGAAACGCTATGCGATTTTCTGTGGTACAGTTGTGGTTGAACACTCTGAAGGCACGTTTGCGTGCCCGAATGGTACTTCCGCACTCGTCCGTCCACCACGGGACTGGGGAACGGCGAGGGGCACCAGAAGTCCTAGGGATGCAGTCAGTAGCACAGTTGATGAGCTGTAAGGTGAAAACTTCTATGGATTTTGGCAAGCTTCGGGGGTTGGCAGAACAAGTTGCATCCAGTCTATTCTCAAACTCATTCCAGTTGGCCTTTTTTAAATTCCATCGCCTTGGTCTTGGCCCAAGAACTACTCCGTCTTGGTAAGCCAACCATACTGGGAAGTGGTCGCTGCCTAATGGATCGTCGGCCACCGACCAAGTAAAAGACTGGACCAACTGTGGACTGCACAGACTTAGGTCTAAAACTGACTTGCTTCCGGATGGAAGAGCAATATGTGTCGGAGATCCTGTGTTTAAAAGGCAGAGGGCTTCGTCGTGAATGAAGGATTCCAAAAGGCGACCACGTGAATTTGTGGTAACACATCCCCATACAGTGTGGTGGGAGTTGAAATCTCCTAATAATACAACTGGGGGAGGAAGTTCCAGCAATAAAAGACGGAGATCTGCAGCCGGAAGTGCGAGTCCAGGCGGCAGGTACACGGAGCAAATTGTCATTGCACGTTGATTAAAGTTGACACGGGCAGCAACAGCTTGAATACAGGTTTGGAAAACTAACTGATGCACAGGTATGCTATGGTGTATAGCCAAAAGAACGCCACCGTGCGCAACGGTGTCAGTCGGTATATCCTTTCGAAATACGGAGTATCCCTTGATGGTGCAACGGGTGTCTGGCGCCAGCTTCGTCTCTTGGAGACAGATGACAGCTGGGAGATACTTGCTGGTAACAGCCTGGAGGGCCAATAAGCTAGTTTTCAGCCCTCTGCTGTTCCATTGTAAAATGCCATGTGAGGGAGGCATTACAGTTGGAATTTAAAATTGGATGAAATACGTCTTGCTAAAAATAGCTAAGACACCAGATGTCAACTAATGTCGCTCAGTTACCGGTTTTGCAACCGGAGAGGTTTGACGTCGCGGGCGCGACCTTGAAATTCCAAATTCGGTTGGTGACACGGCCCCGGGCAGGGCGCGCTTCGCAACGCGGCTCGGGGTCGGGGGAGAGATCGGTGTGTATCCGGCTCGACGCGGGGAGACTTCCGGAGGTCCCATCACAGGCGAAGGCGGATGAGTCACCATAGGGCGTTGGCTCCCGGGCTCCGGGTTCGAGGTCACGGACTCTCGTCGGGCTGTACGTCCCTGGGCTCCCAGGTCAGGTGCTCCAGGCTGTACCTGAACCCCAGGTGGTGGTCGGGCCATTGGTGCAGCCGCCAGGGGTTGTCTGGATGTCTGGGGCCCCGAGCGGGTGGTGGACTGAGATGATGAAGTCGGGTAGGATGTAGTGGTGGTGGTGGTGGTTGTGATGGAGGTGGGGAGTATGGAGGTAGATGGCAAGGATTTGGGTCCATAGGATGGTGCTGAGGAGGGTGTGGAAGTGGAGTTTGGAGATGAGAGGGCGGAGGTGGTTTTAGTGGAAGTGTCGGCCGAGGATTTTGGCGACGGCTTACTCCTTCTCCTGTGTTCGACTAGTGTCCACTCTTCACTTCCCCTATCTTTGGCCAACACATCAGGCGGTGCATCCGACTCGCCTTCCCTGCTCGGCCCATCGGTTTCCGAAGGCATGACGTCATGTGCTGAGAATATCTGGCCATGTTCTTCGTCTCTGCTAGGGGCTGGGGTGAGAACGTCACTGCCCACCGAAGGGGACTCAGTGGCCGTTCCATTCGAAGGCGGGGATCCTGTGATTGTGAGTGGTCCACAGGCCACACCAAACGACTGGAGGAGTGCGATGAGCTGCGTGATGAGGTCTGCGGTTCCACCTCTCTGCAACTGTGGCGGAGCATGTCGTGTGTTGATACCAAGTTTGGCGGCAGCCGCGTACGAAACCTTTGGATGGGTCATGTTATGTTTATCTCTGGCTTCTCGGAAGGTGAGGTTTTGTGTGACTTTGATAGATACTATCTCCTTCTCCTTAAGGTACGTAGGACATAAACGGTCGTAAGTCGTGTGTGGCTTCTGATCGCGACCACAGTTGGTGCACCATGGCCTGTCGGCACCGCACTGTTCACTCTCATGGTCGGGTGATGAGCATCTGCCGCAAACTGGGCGATTCCTGCAGTGTTGTCTGGTGTGACCAAACCTTTGGCATCGATAGCACCTCATGGGATTTGGAATAAAAAGACGAACTTTCACCTTTGCATACCCCACACGAATATCAGATGGCACATCAGAACGATTAAAAGTCAGAATGATGTTATTGGTTGAAATCATGTTGGTGCCCTTCCGCACACGGATGCGTTTGGCATCCGTAACCCCGTATTCCTTCAGACCATCCACAATGTCGTCATCGCTGACATCCTGAAGGTCGTAACAATTAATGATACCTTTCACATAATTTTTGGTTTGGTGTGGTAGCACCGACATGGGTATAGCTAAATCGCGCCTCCCTTCACTGTCTTTGATAGTGTACACGAACTCCGTAGCCGCTAGTGCCTTTTCGTCTCTTCTCCGCTTCCAAACTCCACCTCAAGTGCACCGTCTCTCAACCTTTCGCATCTGAAAATGGTACCAAATCGGCCACAGCCATCCCGCCGTTGGAAAGGCGACAAGCTCGTCAGCTGTCGTGATCCCTGTAGGGCTTTAAACACCAGAATCCGGGGAAGATGGGGGTCTACACCACCGCTGTTCGAGTGATTGTTCGAGGGCCGAACCGCTCCCAGGGGTCGGCTTGTCTGGCCCCTACTAGAGGGACCAGGAGGGTTTTTTTGGTTAGAGGATGCCATGTAGTGTGATTGTGTTCTGCTCCCCGGGCGCCCCACCACGCAGGGGCCCAACGGGGGGGACGCCTGGGCCCCGCGGACGGGAGGACGCCAGGCGCCCGAGGAGCTATACGGGGCAGGCGGCGCCTTCGCCCGGCCGGGAGAGAGAGACTCACCACCCCGACCGGGATCCAGCGCCGCCCACCACTTGACCCCAACCGGTCGGGCCGGCGGACACTGGGAAGATTCCCATGTCCCCGGCCCGAGGCGACCAGCCACTTGGCCCGCGTGAGGCCCCACGGGTCCGCCCGCCCCTCCGGGATATCGGGACCAAAGAGGTGTGTTGGTCCCCCGTCACAACTGGATCGTGCTAGCGGCCTTTGGCCGTGACTGCGCTCGCCTCTGTTGGCTACTCCCATCCCTCCAAGCACTGTGTCTCTCTACCCCTTTCGCACTACACTCTCTTCACACTTTTCCTTGCAGCACCCCTTCCTGCAGCCTCTCTTGTCAGCACCCCTTCAGGGCGCCCTTCCCACACTCAGTCACCCCTCCCCTCTCTCCTCAGGGGTCCAACCCCGCACCGGCATGGCCGGGGACCCCCCGCCCCCCGCCGAGGGCGGACGCCGGCCGCGCCCAGGAGCCCGGGCCCCGCCACCGCGAGATCCCCCTGACGGGGAATCCTTCGTGCTCGTGGCACGAAAGGAGGGGACATGGGAGCGCACGTCTCCGTTTGCGGTAGCCAAGGAGCTCGACAGATGGACAGGAGGGGTAGTGGCGGCCCGCACCATCCGGTCGGGCGCCCTACTGGTACGGGTCCGTGACGCAACCCAGGCCAGGGCCCTCCTTCTACTACGCCACTTCCTGGACCACCCTGTTGAGGTAGTGGTAGCCGACCGCCTCAACAACTCTTTCGTTACGGTGTTCGCCCCTGAGTTGGCACACCTACCAGAAGAGGAGCTCCTCGACTGCTACCGCAAGGCGTCTGCAAGGTCGTCCGCCTGGGGCGCCCCTCAGCATCGACCCCGAGCCCCCTACTCAAAGTGGGGTACCGGTCACTCGCCCCGCCGACTCACCTCTATGCAGGGTACCTGCGGTACCCCTGCCGTCCATGGACCCCACCCCCTAAGGGCTGTGGATTCTGTCAGAGGTATGGACACCACAGTGGGGTCTGCCGTGCCCGCAACCCAGTGTGCGGCCATTGTGCCGAGGCACACCCCACGGCCCAGTGCGAGGCCCAGGAACCGCGATGCGCAGCCTGCGCAAGCCCTCACCCCGCCTGCTACCCCCGCTGCCCAGTCTGGCTGGATGCCAAGGCATACCTGCAGCGACCCCGGACAGCCCCCCCCCAGCTCCGCCCCCGCCGCAGGGGCCACCCTCAGCCTGGGGTCAACTGCATCTTCAGCCCCTCCGGCCGACCCCGGCCGAGGCGGCCGTCCGCCCGCTGACCCGTGCGCCCACGCGCAACGAGCACCCGCTCAACCACCCCAATCCCACACCGGACTCACGCCCTACTCCCGCCGCTAGATCATCCGCCTCCAGGCCCCCCCGGAGTAGATCGGCCGCCATGACCCCACGGGATCGGGCCCCCTCTGCACCGCCCCTCCAGGACCACCCCAGCACCCCCTCCACCCAGCCACCCTCTCGGGCTCAGGCCACCCCGGCGAGCTCCCCTCAGGTCCTCACATCCCCCTCCACCGGCCCATCGCAGTCCTCTCAGGACAGTCCTGACCCCCCTCCGCATGCTCGGGAATCCCCCAGGGACCCAGAGCAGACAGCCACACCAGAGTCGTCTGATTATGAAACAGACGACTCTGCCTCACCATCACCGCCACACACGCGGCTGCGGGAGCGTGATCACAACCATTAATGCAGACACCCACCACTGAATTATTTCTCCAATGGAATACGAGGTCACTCATATCCCATTGGGCGGAATTCAAGGAATATATTATCAAAAATAAACCATTGGTAGCCGCCGTTCAGGAGACCCGATGGCGCGACAACGACCCATATAATTTTAACATCTATGGCTATTCTCTCTATACCAACAACGTAAATTCTACACCCCGCGGCGGCGGGGTTGCTCTATTTATCTCAGACACCCTCCTTCATCGTCAGATCAACGTTGCTAATAACCTAAATTTTATTGCTGTTTCGGTCCAATTTGCACAACTAGAGCTTACTATACTCTCTCTTTACCTCTCACCTTCTCTTACACTATCCTTATCTTCTGTGGCCGACCTTTTCGGCCTCCTTCCTCAACCCTGTCTGGTGCTGGGTGACTTCAATGCCCATCACCAGGCTTTGGGGCTGCCACTCCACATCACCTCGCGGACATCACATCGAAACTCTCCTCAACACCCACAACATGGTCTTTTTAAACGACCAAACACCCACGCACAATACCGACATCGCCCCTTTCCGTCCATCCGCCATTGACCTGTCTTTGGCTACAGCCTCTATTTCACCCCTCTTCTCTTGGCATGTTCAACCCGATCCCCACTTTAGCGATCATTTTCCCATTCATATCATGCTTGAACGTTCCGCCCAAGCTAGAGATTACTTATTTCTACCCCGCTGGAATGTTCGCAAAGCGAAATGGCCAACTTTTTCCCAAGAAATTGACACCGTCTTTCCTCCGCATTCACACCCCCCAATATCAGCCCTTCTTGACACCATACTACTCGCGGCAGAAAATCATGTCCCCCACACTCGTCGCTCCCCCGGTCGTCACCACGTGCCGTGGTGGAACGACGAGTGTCAACGCGCCGTCGCTCGGCGGCGGCGGGCTGAGCGCAAATTTCGAAAAAACCTTACCCCACAAAACATGTTAGAAGCCCGCGAGGCAAAAAAACGTTGCCAGCAGACTATCCTAGCGGCCAAAAAACACAGCTGGCAACTTTATTCAAACTCGTTCAATCGATTTACGCCCATCGGCCAAATTTGGTCCAAAATTCGCTCTTTCACAAATGGCAGATCCCCACACCGCGGATTCCCACAATTGACAATTAACCATCGCAGCATCACAGAACCCACAGACGTCGCGGAACACTTTGCCACCTATTATGCTGACATCTCCTCAAATGCACAATACTCACAACACACCACCGACTTCTTACGAACCACTCTCGCCACCTGCAACTTTACCTCGGACAACACTGAACCATATAATGCCCCATTTACTCCCTATGAGCTAACCTTATCCCTTTCCAAAGTAACCAACACTTCCCCTGGCCCTGACCAATTGGCATACCCCTTCTTCCAAAATCTATCCGACGCCGGAAAAGAAAATCTCCTCTCAGCACTAAATCAATTATGGACTGACGGCACTTTTCCCCCTTCCTGGTCTACTAGCACTATCATTCCTATCGCTAAACCTCGCAAACCTCGCGACCTTCCCTCTAGCTATCGACCTATCTCTCTCACTAGTTGTGCCTCTAAAATCTTTGAGCGCATGGTCAATGGTCGAATCAGAGTACACCTCGAAAACAACAACATTCTCTCCCCCTTTCAAAGCGGATTCCGACCCCGACACAGCACCGCCGACAACCTCTTCCAACTAGTTGATTCGATACAGCGCGGCTTCATGAAAAAATATGAAACCGTCGCACTTTTTCTCGACTTGAAATCCGCATTCAATAAAGTACACAGTTCGGCCCTCCAAATCAAATTACATCGTATTGGCATACGAGGCAGAATGGCAAAATTTATCTCCAACTTCCTCGCTGATAGAACATTCACCGTCCGCTGCGGCAATATCCATTCTCGGCCCCAGAAACTCGATCAGGGCGTCCCACAAGGCAGCGTGCTATCCCCCACCCTCTTTCTCATCATGATTAACGATGCTCTCGCCGACCTCCACAACATAGCCCCCTGCCTAAAATACTCCATTTACGCCGATGATCTGGCCATATGGTGCACGCACCCTTCGGCAGACAAAGCAAATTATCTTATGCAGGGCGCCATGAATCAAATTGATTCCTGGTGCTCCCTTTGGGGACTGCAAATCTCCCCCGCAAAATCCGTCACAATGCTTTTCTCACGGCTCCACACGTACATCCCACCTACTACTCCGCTCCGCTATCGCGAACAAATTATCCCTCTCCAAACCACATTCACATATCTTGGCATCATACTAGACAAAAGTCTTTGTTTCGGCCCTCATATTGCTTATCTAAAACAACGCTGCGCAAAACGGCTAAATCTCCTGCGCTGCATCTCTGGTCGCGACTGGGGTGCAGACAGGGCTACCCTCAACACTATGTATATCGCTCTGATTCGCTCCGTCCTGGAATACAATGCGTTTATCTTCGATCATATATCTCCGTCACACATCACAACACTTGAACGCATACAAAATCACGCTCTTCGCCTCATCACCGGAGCACACCGCACTACACCCATTACTAGTCTCCGGGCTGAGGCCCACCTCCCCAGTTTACAACACCGCAGAACACTCCAACTAGTCAGATACCACTTTCGGACAACAACACAGCTCAAGCACCCTGCCACCCCCGCACTCACTAAACCTCCCTCCAGACGTACCTATAATAGGAACAAACACAACATTGGCATACATTTGAAACATGTCCTTACTCTCGCACTCAAATTCCCCAAGGTAACCCTCGGCAAATTCCCTCCCCTTCTCCCCTTTTGGCACATGTATCATCCCAAGCTCGAATATCTCTTCCACCAAAACAAAAAATTACTTTCCCCATCGAAACCCAACAAACATTTTTCGAATATCAAGCCGCCCACCCCCATCATACATACTTCTACACAGACGGCTCCCGTACCACCGACGGTACGGGAGCTGCTTGGTGCGGTGGACCCAGCTTTGGCCAAATAAAATTAACACCACACCACTCGGTTTACACCTCAGAACTATTCGCAATCTACGCCTGTCTACACCACATCATTCAACACCACATCTCCACACCAACCATCATCTGCACCGACTCACGTTCTTCCATCGACGCTATCGCAGCCATACACAACACCACACACCCCACACTCCACGCTATCCGGGAACTCTATCACACACATCATGTCCACCTTCACCTCACACTGCTCTGGATCCCTGGCCACATGGGGATTCCGGGCAACGAGCGGGCAGATGAGCTCGCACGTCGAGCCATCGATCTCCCACCCGCCCCCAACCTCCCAGTCCCCCCCCCCCCCTGTGACCTTCTATCCCTCACCAACCGATTATTCAACACATATCTCCAGGCATGCTGGAATCACAACACTACTCACTTGCACCACATTAAACCCCTTCTCGCCAAATGGCCCTCTTCCAGACAACTCACGCGATCACACGAGATCCACCTTGCTCGACTCCGACTCGGGCACACGAATCTCACGCATAATTTCCTCTTTCATCGACCTCTCCGCGCTCCGCCCTGCCAAACATGTGGTGTTCGTAACACTGTGGAACATTTCTTGCTTATTTGCCCAGCCTACCAACTACAACGTCGCCCACTTCTTACCTACATTGCGCAAAATCGTCTTCCACTTTCACTACCAAGCCTCCTCGGTGACAAGCACCCGGACCTCATTGACATACTATTCACATACTTGCACGGCACGAAACTTGAGGAAGTAATTTGAAGTCAAACGCTATCATCTATCTCCATCGTCGCTAAACACATACATATAGGTTGTATCACACTAGGTAGGCAGAGACCGATCCAATTTGGCCAAAATGGACGGTTCTCCTTATAAATTGCGCTTGGTTTTTCACCTTCGGGTTTTCCAAACTGCTTGGTTTTTTCACCTCTCAGGTTTTTCCAAGCCTTAACTAAAACATACACCTACACACATAAGGTCAGGCCCGACGCCCACGACTCGCCCTGGACGTCGGACCTCTGCTTCGCTTTTTCGGTCGCAGGTGGGCAGTGGAGCCTCTGCGCAGATTACGATGCTGCCCACCCTCCAAGTGTACTTCTATGCGTCGTGTATGTACGTGTGTCTGTGTATGTTTCACCCATGTATGTGTGTCGGACTTTACGCCACGTTCCTTGCTTGTCGGCGTCTCATCTTTCTTTGCTTTCTTAATTGATATAACCGGATGCCATATAAGCCGGATTAACGTAACCCTTTCCTTAACGTAGCATATCTCTAGCGGATGGCACTCGGCCTCTGCTAAAGATATAAAAAAAAAAAAAAAAAACGCAATCCTTCTCTCACTTGGAATCTTCTCTCTGCAAATACAAGCTCTCTTCGACACGCACAAGTTTCTGGCAACATGCCATCCATACAGTGTGGAGTGTACGGACTCCACAATGACCCCGACGCGATTCAAGCCATCCCGACGTGATTAAAGTCGTCCCGACTCGATTCAAGCCATCCCGACGTGATTCAAGCCGTCCCGACGTGATTCAAGCCGTCCCGACGTGATAGCAAGCCGTCCCGACGTGATGTAAGCCGTCCCGACGCGATTCAAGCCGTCCCGACGTGATCTGAAGCCGTCCCGACGTGATTCCAGCCGTCCCGACGCGATTCAAGCCGTCCCGACGGGATTCAAGCCGTCCCGACGCGATTCAAGCCGTTCCGACATGATTCCAGCCGTCCCGACGCGATTCAAGCCGTCCCGACGTGATTCAAGCCGTCCCGACGCGATTCAAGCCGTCCCGACGTGATTCAAGGCGTCCCAACATGATTCCAGCCGTCCCGACGCGATTCAAGCCGTCCCGACGCGATTCAAGCCGTCCCGACGTGACTCAAGCCGTCCCGACGTGATGTGGGGAGCCAACGCGCAACTCTCTCCGCTTTCCGCACGCCCCCACCCGGTCCTGTCCCTCTGTCTGCCTCTCTTCCTCTCGCCGGAGGCCTAATGGCGCCGCCCGGACACCGAGGGACCACCGACGTTCGTCTCGCCGCATCGCTGCGTCGCCGCATCTGCGCACGCCCAGCCGGCCTTCGCCCACTAATGGACATCGACGCTCCGTCAGCAATTCCACGCCCGATGAGATCTCTGTTAGCGGACTTCCAGCAGAGATCGCTACTACGGATCACAGACGTCGACGTCACGGTTTCAGCCGGCACACCCGCTGACGTCACAGCCGACTCACTGGCTGACGTCACAGCACCTGCCGGCTCACCGTCTGACGTCCTGGCTGACGTCACGGCATCTGCCGGCTCACCGTCTGACGTCCTTGCTGACGTCACAGCATCTGCCGGCTCACCGTGTGACGTCCTGGCTGACGTCGCTGCGTAGCGGTCAGCCGAGCTCACTGGCTGCTGCGCCCGATTCATCTGCCAGCGGCCTCACCTGGCTGACGTCACATCCGCCTGCTCACCGAGTTTGACGTCCAGAACGCCGCACTGCATCCGCCTCAGCAACGCCGTCTGACGTCCTGGCTGACGTCACGGCATCTGCCGGCTCACCAACGGCGACGTCACAGCCGACTCACTGGCTGACGTCACAGCAACCTCAGCCGACCCACTGGCTGACGCCTCATCAACAGGCTCATCGTCTGACGTCCTGGCTGACGTCACGGCATCTGCCGGCTCACCAACGGCGACTTCGCGACGTCACAGCCGACTCACTGGCTGACGTCACAGCAACCTCAGCCGACCCACTGGCTGACTCAGCAACTTCAGCCGACCCACTGGCTGACGTCATCATCAGCCGACCCACTGGCTGACGTCTCATCAATCTCAGACGACCCACTGGCTGCCTAAGCAACCTCAGCCGACCCACTGGCTGACTGCAACTTCAGCCGACCCACTGGCTGACGTCTCATCGTCTAACGTCCTGGCTGACGTTACATCAACCTCAGCGACCTCAGCCGACCCACTGGCTGCCTCAGCAACCTCAGCCGACCCACTGGCTGACTGCAACTTCAGCCGACCCACTGGCTGACGTCTCATCGTCTAACGTCCTGGCTGACGTTACATCAACCTCAGCAACCTCAGCCGACCCACTGGCTGCCTCAGCAACCTCAGCCGACCCACTGGCTGCCTCAGCAACCTCAGCCGACCCACTGGCTGACGGCAACCTCAGCCAACTAACTGGCTGACATCTCGTCAAACCAGCCTACTTGGATCCGCCGCCCGCACCACCGCCGCCACCGCCGTCATCAACCGTCGGGCCAGCGCTGCGGCCCGCCCTTCGCACTCGCTCCGGCCGTGCAGTGATCACCTCTGCACGGTATGTTGTTCGCCACGTCACCTTTGCCGGCGCCGTGTCTGGGCGGGGGTACCTGTAGCGGGCCGCAACAGCGGGTTCGGCGAGCTAAGAGTGATGGCCAAAGCAGTGCGCCATGTTTACAGTCATGGTCCAAACGCTGCGCCACATTTGCCGTCATGGCCCAAACGCCGCTCCACATTCGCCCCGTCAGGGCGGCACGCAACGCGTCATTACTCACCGCCCCCTCGCCGTAGCTAGCGGCGAGTTGACGCATGCGCAGGAGCACGGCAAACTAGCACAGCTGTTAGAAAGTGTGACGTCTACGCGGCCGCAATACTAATGCGTTTGTATGTGACACTATATAGTCTACCGCCTTTCCGCGATCCTTCTCTCACTTGGAATCTTCTCTCTGCAAATACAAGCTCTCTTCGACACGCACAAGTTTCTGGCAACATGCCATGGAGACAGTGTGGAGTGTGCGTTCACACTCCACACCCAAAACGCCTGATAAATATACATCGAAATATCGTTTGTTTGTCTTCCAAAATATGCGTGTCGTACATTGTTTCATCCTGTTTGCAAATGAACATGCTCTGGGAAAATCAGTGGGGTTTATGCTGGCTCATAAATCCCATCAGGGTCTGGGCTTCCCCACTGGGATTTCTCAGTGGGAATCCCTGGATACTCCACACTGGGAATAGTATAAAATCCCTCTGGAGACTGTGTAGGAATACCGTGGTGGATTCCCATAGGGAACCGCATGGGATTACCACATCGGTTGTGTCATAAGAGGGAATGTTTCATATCCTGACAAGGACAATCCCATGCATTTGATGGGTCAATCCCATGGGATTTTTTTCACTAGGGCATGGGTCCCTCGAGTGAGCGGGTCCCGATGCTTGCAGTGGTTGGGATTGTGAGGTTAGATCTGAGGTCCGTGGCAATTTGAGCACTACACGGTGGAAGCTTGGCGCGAATCGGCTCTTGTATCTGTGAAGCGTAAAGAAGCGTTGTGCCGGATGATTTTTAATGGATTTGATTTTAATGTGGTAGCGCAGGCACAGCTGTTGTGTCCGGAAGTGGAGTACAGGCGTGTTGGAGTTCTACTAGGAAGACTAGCTATCGAGTGGCGCTGAGGACCCCTGTGGCTGCTCTGATGCAGTTGCTTTTAATTGCTTCTAACTTTTTGCTCGGATTTTGTGAATGATAGGCGAAAATGATGCTGTTGTATTGTAGAGTGGGTCGTTATCCGTTA
>JAOTOM010002959.1:0-126300 GCA_034440615.1 Ashinkailepas kermadecensis
TGCTAGCTGGTGCGTAGACTGAAATCACGCTTTTAAGACCCGATGACTTTGTTTTGTTCATGTCCGCTAAGAAGTAGGTGGGGAACCATAATTTGCCATGGCTTTTGGCTTTGGCTTATGGAGATCCTCAGCCGAGACATATCACGAGGCCGACGCTGCCTGCTTCAAACACGAGGCCCCGGCTGCCTGACGTATGTAGTCGACGCGTCTGTCGGAAGCTGCGATGCCGTATTTTGTCGCCGCGTTTTGATGTGATGTTTTGTTTGGCGCCGCCGCCCCGGTCGCCCGTCTCACAACTGCAGCGGGCCGTCGGCCTGGACGCGCCACGCCTCGTTGATCTGGTTAGCGCTGGGGTCGAGCCGAGTCTACACCCTCGACGGAGGGCTGCAGATACGCCACGGCCGTGCCAAATGGCCACGGCGTCGAGCCGGTGCCAGGCACCGCCCAGCTTTCAGACGCTCCATGGCCCGCGCCGATCGGCCAAATGTGTTCCAGCGCCACCCACGGCCAAACTGGTGCGTGCTCTTCAGCACGCCGACGTCTTTTGTTCAGGCTCAGGGCAGGCTGTGTCACGTCATGTGATGCAACTGTTTTGGCCTTGATCTGGACTTTGATCGGAATTTTGGAGCTTGATCGGGGGAGGGGGCACTTGTCTGGAGGGGTGCCACTGATTTTGGGGATTCCCCTTAGGTGGGGATAAACTGGAATGTTCTGCGGCGGCAACATTTCTACTTGTGCCATCGGCTAAAAAAGCTTGTTGAGCGGGAGGGGAGAGGGAGAGTGCTGCACTCGAGCGTCCTGGCGGGACGCCTTTTTCCAGTCGCGTTACATTTCCATCGGAGGGGTGAGGGCACATGCCCCCAGTTTCCCCATGGATCCGGCAGCGATCCTCACTACGTCAAACTTGCTTCGTCTCTCAGGCAAATGTGGTCAGAACCTGGTCAGAACCGGCTCTTGAGCGTCTCGTGCACCGCCGCGGGGAAGACAGTGCTCGTCCTCTGCTGGCCAATCAGAGGGCTGCCGATGACGTCATCCATCACTGCCCTGCCCCTCCCTCCCCTTGCGACACACGTACCAGACGGTGCGAGCGCCAGGCGTCCGCCGGCACGGGCGGATCGCACCGACGTGCGTGCCGTCATCAGCCGCCGACATTGGCGGAATAAACGCGTTCATTCAGAACCACACATGCGTGCACGCGTCGTTACGGGCCTGTCCGTGTTGGCCCGCCACGTTGGCGACCGAAGCCGGCTTCTGTGCCGACTGCTCGATACATGTGGTCACCACCGCACGCCCCTGGACAGGCGCGGGTGCGGACTTCCACACGGCTGGCATCCAGAAAACAGACGTTCCAGGCGTCAGTAAGTGTTCCGGTGCGGGCGGCAGAGCGTGCAGAAGGGCCGAGGTGCACGGTATCAGCCGAAATGAGCCGGATCGTCGAGTGCGTGCCGAATTTCTCGGAGGGAAGAGACCAGGCGGTGAGAGACGGTGCATGCGGTGCGCACGTCACGCTGGCGGAAAGTGGCTCATTCCTGATGTTCGTCAGTGGCGACAATTATGGGGATTCAAATTTGGCATGGGGGTGAAGACGAGGCGACAGTGGTACATACATACAGCGCTGCATGACCACTGCAGTGGGTGCGCCCCCAAGCCCCCAACATACATACATCGATGCATTGCTTGCGGCTTTTATGGGACTCTTTTTATTTTTTCATTCCCATTTTATATGGTAGTATTTTTGTGGGTTTTATGAGACCCTTTTCACAATTACTTGTCACTTGAGGTCGGGAATGTCTTCGGGAAATTATCGAAACGCTAAAATCGAGTGGATAAATATCGAAAGCAAACATTGAAGGTGCAAAATACCGCATGCGAAAAACACCGCAAACGCGAGGTATCGAATCGCAAAATGTCGAATACGCAACATATCGAACACACATAGTTGATATTCGGGATCTTGCGATTGCAAGATACTGAATCGCCAGATATCGACAAAATGGACAAAATATTTAACACGGAAGTTATCGAATCACAAAATATCTAATGCGCAAAATATAGAACACACAAAATATCGAGAGCAAAACTTTTAAGCCGCCCAGTCCGGTCATTCACATCACGTCATCTCCCTTGCCTGCATCCTCCCCCAACATTCGACCAGCAGAGGCTAAATATCTCCATAATGATCGTTATGCGCAACAGTTCGTCTTCTGGTTACGCATGGTCAACGGAAATTGTGATACTTATGATCACAAGCCAACTATAAAATGTATGGCATGCGAAATTGCGGCTTGTTGACAGGCTAGCTCAGTTCGTGGAGCGCTCATCTCAGTTATGGGATAAAACCAGCCCTGACAGCTTCTTCTATGCGCCTCTCGCAGTCGATATGTGACCCGTCTGAGAAGTGCTGGTAAGCGGCCAGGAAGAGCCATCTCTAGCCGTGTGACCTTGTCGGCCAGTCGAAGCATTGCCGGCACGTCATACGTTGGTCTACTATTTCCACTTGAATTGGGATTGAGCCAGCGGCGAAGCCACGGATTTTCGATTATGCGGATGGCGCTTTCAAAAAAGGGACCTTGGGGACAAAAAGAGGGCCGTGAAGTGATCCACCTAAAAAAAGTCCCTTTTGTGGCAAAATGCTCCGGTGTTTGCTCGGACACCGCAGCACCTTGGGACGGAAATGCGCCATTGCATGGGTTAACTCTCCACTTCTATCCGAAAACCACGCAAAATGGTATATGTGCGTCTTTTACAAACTTCCGGGATTCCCTCCTGCTTAGCAGTTGCGACAAGGGGTATTTTATTTCTTCTAACCTCTGGTAACTTCAAGGAACTATGACTTCTGAACTAACGAACAATCAGCCGGCTGAACAAATTGCCAACGATGGAGACTTAAGTTTCAACTTGAGCAAAATCGGACAGGGGATGTGGTAAGACCGTGACGGTTCGTCCGATTTCTGACGTCGGCAGGGGCCTCGCTAAATTGCAGAGATACCGTATGTAGCTTGTAGTCAGAGGCACAGTCCAGCCCCCCCCCCCACCCTAGCTACCAAAAATCCACTAGATAAAACGATATTTTTTTCAGGCTTTCACCACTAAAAATATAAGTTTTCCGCGCGCGAAGCGCGCCGTAAATTATCTTGTTTGTCCACATTTATTTTTCGTCGCTCCCCTTAGGAAAATCCTGGTTGCGCCACTGCTTGTAGTGGACCGACTTAGGCCTGCAAGGGGTCACTTGAATTAGGTTCTACTTTCCTGTAGGACCATGCAGAGTCGTAGGGCGGCCGCTTTACGTCAAACATGAACCATCTAAATTATAAGAGTCGGAAAGGGTCGTCGTAACCCACGCAGCGCAGAAGGGGGCTAATTTAACACCCTTGAGGGTTATCAGTTTGATTTTGAAATCGCCGAATATCTTAACTTGAAATTTAGTGCACTTAGTTGAATAACACGTCGCTTTGAGTCACACTCGACCCAAAATCACGTCCGGTTCACTTGGGCAGCTCAAAGTCAGGTCATGCGTGCAGCTGTAAATCATTTTCAGACCTATTTTGAAGCAATTTTTAGAAAGCACTTATTACAGATAGGGAAACATGTTGAAGATGAATCTATTGATAATTAATCACAAAAATACACCTTTAAATCACCCCGTAACCTGAGACACGATGAGGTGGCAAATTTAAACCCAACGTTATATTTTTGAAGAATTTGCCATCATTTTGACGTTTAGCTTTGCATTTTTGAGATTTTGAAGATATTTCCCCAACATAATTGTTTAAGAACACCAGAACATATGTGATAGAGTCCAGTATTGTCTATGTGCATACCACATTTTGGCTGATATCTTGTCAGGCGTCTTTCAGACGACCAAAAATGTGCCCTAGGTTTGCCTACTACGGCCGCGAGACGCCAAAAACGGCCTGCGGTGCCGGAACGAAAGATAAAGGAGGGGAGGAAAATACGCACTGAAGTCACTGTTTGAGCTAACGGAAGGGACGTTGATCGCTCTTCTCTATCTCATCCAGAACAAATGAAAACTTTTTTAGATATAAGCAATTCAGGTTGAAGTACTTACATCTCAATAAGCAGTCATTTCGTCAAGAGAAGAACGTGAAAATCATTGAAGTAACATTAAGAAAACATTTTTGTTTAAAAAAAAAAACATTTTGGGCAATGCAGATGCATGTTATTCAGCAGCCACCTCCGCAATAAAATATGGGGAGGGGACATCAGAAGAGGTTTGGGTGGGGTAGCATATGATGAAAATAATGTAAATATGCAACAAAAACTCCACCTAAACTAACCTAACTTAATCTTTTGATATTGGATAGCCTAAACCCTACTGATATTTGATCGCCTAATTATATAGCAATACATCACCAAAGAAGTCTGCATCATTTGCCGTGTTAATGCTAAGTATCATTAATTAAAATCTTGTACGTCTAGCTTATATGTCATTTCCCAAAGAAATTGTAAAGGAAAAAGCTGCTAGGTAAGCTTCAACAAGTCCAACCCATACATGCGTTTCCCGATTTACGCTCAAGGTCTTCTTATGCATAAATACCGATATGTCTGGTTTCAGCTATGCGGTCATTGACAAAACACCCTACAACGAAATGTTTAAAGGTTTGCTGATATATATCGTGAAGAGGACAACGATATACATATAGTAGCTTACAATGTAGTAACATACACCGAGTCGCAGCCAAGGGGGGCTGAGGCCCCCGGCCGGGTCAGCTATGCCTGTCTGGACAGTCAGAGAAGAACCCGACACGGCGCTGGTCTCTGCCCGGCGGCTGACTCGTGTGTCCATTAGCGGGATCTGGCGCACCATCGACCTGTCTAAGGGCTGCCGTGGACGCGCCAGGCGTCTGTGACAGACCTGGCGCACCACCTGTCTAAGGGCGGCCGTGGACGCGCCAGGCGTCTGTGACAGACCTGGCGCACCATCGACCTGTCTAAGGGCGGCCGTGGACGCGCCAGGCGTCTGTGACAGACCTGGCGCACCATCGACCTGTCTAAGGGCGGCCGTGGACGCGCCAGGCGTCTGTGACAGACCTGGCGCACCATCGACCTGTCTAAGGGCTGCCGTGGACGCGTCAGGCGTCTGTGACAGACCTGGCGCACCATCGACCTGTCTAAGGGCCGCCGTGGACGCGTCAGGCGTCTGTGACAGACCTGGCGCACCATCGACCTGTCTAAGGGCTGCCGTGGACGCGTCAGGCGTCTGTGACAGACCTGGCGCACCATCGACCTGTCTAAGGGCTGCCGTGGACCGTCGCGTGGCGCCATCGACCGTCTAGGCGTCTGTGACAGACCTGGCGCACCATCGACCTGTCTAAGGGCTGCCGTGGACGCGTCAGGCGTCTGTGACAGACCTGGCGCACCATCGACCTGTCTAAGGGCTGCCGTGGACGCGTCAGGCGTCTGTGACAGACCTGGCGCACCACCTTTTAAGGGCGGCCTGATCTAAGGGCCGCCGTGGACGCGTCAGGCGTCTGTGACAGACCTGGCGCACCATCGACCTGTCTAAGGGCTGCCGTGGACGCGTCAGGCGTCTGTGACAGACCTGGCGCACCATCGACCTGTCTAAGGGCTGCCGTGGACGCGTCAGGCGTCTGCTTCACGGCCGGCGCGGTCTCGATGCTTCGTTGAAAATCAGGGTGAAGGGTGTAAAAATCAGGGTGACACGCGCGAAGTCGCCCTTGTCTCGTTGTGTTAGCGCGTATTGGGGTCGAGTGTCCACCGTGGTGACTCCGAATATCAAAGCCACGATAAGTGATTGATGACCGAAACTAAACAAATAGATGTCTTTGGTAAGAGCGCTCCTTTGCTTTTCATTTCAATTTAAAAGGGAGAGAATGGGTGTGCTATGGATAGGAGAAAGCGGAGCTTGGTAGGATATGGGGGCCTGCCGAGAAATCGAAATATCTTCAATTGCAATGCTGCTACTTGGCTCAACATTTGTGAACTAAGTATACGCATGTCTGTCAACATTTCCATCCAGCTTTCGATCACTCATTGCACACAAGTGAGATGTGTAGATTGTTGTGGTGTGATGTTATTTCCACGGCTGGCGACTGGATTTTGGGACTACTAGGCAAATATTTGTTTGCGGTACCTTGTGATATAGACGATGATTACAGGGACGGATCCAGGAATTGCCATGGGGTGCACATGTCCGGAGGGGCACCACTGCGAAAGTACCTGGATTGGCACCTTTACCTTCAGAGGTGCGCCTCTGGCTAAAAAAAATCGCAACATTTTCCCGACTGGACGGTCACCAATCTTCCATGGGGGACCACGTGCCCCTCCCTTCTGTGCCCGCCCCTGGATGATTATATTGTATATGGGTTTACTGAGTGTGACACTATCGATCATCGTGTAGAATATGGTGGACATATATTTTGTCAGTCAAGGAAATGTGGGGTATAATGGAATATAATCAAGGGGCAGAATGGGGTATACTCAGTTTTCCCCGTCGTACGTCGCGAACATGATAAGCATCTGAGGTTGTCAGAATTAGCTACATATCTTCAGTGGCGCACCAATAAAAAATATATTTCAGGATGGACGAGGGCGAGGGGCTAGGCCTGTTTTTGGCATGAACATGTTCTGTGGCCATTCTAGTACAAATGTACGTAAGGACAAATGCACGTATGGCAGATGCACGTAAGCAAATGCACGTAAGCAAATGTACGTAAGCGCACATGTACGTATGACAATTGTACGAAAGCGCAGATGTACGTATGGCTAATGTGCGTAAGCGCAAATGTTCGTATGGCGTATGTACGTATGCGCAAATGTACGTAAGCGCAAAAGTACGTATGCGCAAAAGTGCGTATGCGCAAATGTACGCAAGCGCAAAAGTACGTATGCGCAAATGTACGCAAGCGCAAAAGTACGTATGATTAAATGTACGTAAGCGCAAATGTACGCAAGCGCAAAAGTACGTATGATTAAATGTACGTAAGCGCAAATGTACGTAAGCGCAAATGTACGTAAGCGCAAATATACATAAGCGCAAAAGTACATAAGCGCAAATGTACCTAAGCGCAACAGTATGTAAACGTAAAATAATGCAAGAGCAAATGTACGTATGAGCCAATGTACGTACATTTAGGCATACGTGCCTTTGCGTTTAAGCACATTTGGTTAGGTGCATATGCCATACGTACATTTGCTCTTACGTACATTTGCTTAACGTAAATTTGCGCTTAAGTAAATTTGGCATACGTACATCTGCACTTACGTACAATTGCCATACGTACATTTGCGCATACGTACGTTTGCGCTCACGTATATTTGCGCATACGTACATTTGCGCTTACGTACTTTACGTTTACGTACATTTGCGCTTACGTATTTTGCGCATACGTACATTTGCCTTACGTACATTTGCGCCTACGTACTTTTGCGCATACGTACATTTGCGCTTACGTACGCTTGCGCAAACGTACTTTTGTGTTTACGTACATTTGCGCTTACGTACATTTGCGCTCACATATATTTGCGCTTACGTACATTTGCGCTTACGTACATTTGCGCATACGTACTTTTGCGCATACGTACATTTGCGCTTGCGTACATCAGCCATACGTACATCTGCGCTTACGTACAATTGTCATACGTACATCTGCGCTTACGTACATTTGCTTACGTACATTTGCGTACGTACATTTGTCCAGTTACCCTGTGGCCTCCCTCACTCAATGTTGAACCCGATCATATCAG
Source organism: Ashinkailepas kermadecensis (assembly GCA_034440615.1). Taxonomy (NCBI): domain Eukaryota; kingdom Metazoa; phylum Arthropoda; class Thecostraca; family Neolepadidae; genus Ashinkailepas; species Ashinkailepas kermadecensis. Next base: position 7,729 of record JAOTOM010002959.1, read on the forward strand.
GAGATGCAATGGTTTCCTTTCCATCCGTTGGGTGCGCGCCTGCCTACATTAACAAGATTGGTTATAATCGCAGTGTCAGATCCATAAACTTTGCTTCGAGGGAGGGCAAGGACGCAGCTTATAGGTCAGGGCCGAAGGTGCATCTCCTATGAATATTTTGAGAGGGGGTGTGCTTGAGCTCTTCATGGATACCTACCGCCGGACAGCTTTATATAGGTAGGGATACGTAGCTAGCGGGAGTAGGGGCTCAGTGTCCCGTATGGGAACATCATGACCCCGGGCAGAGGAAGCAAGCGACGCGATAGTCTTTCCCTTCTTTCCATATCCCCTCATCTCCCGACTCCGTCTGTTTTAACTCCTTCGTGCTTGTTGTATATGGTTGCATGCGCTTGATAATTTAGAAAGTTCATAAATCGAGCACATTCTTCATTACGCTTGGAATTAAATACATGGCCCATATTTCCCCACGCATTTCTCCACTGTGTCCCACCCATGAGATAAAACGGAAAAGGTTCAGTCTGTTTTCCGGGCATTAAAAGTATTGCTTAAACGCATCGCCGCGAACAAACATCGGTGCTAATTGACGTCAAACGAAGCAGAGTGTGGTCGGTACCTGTTTAATACTTATTGATACATGATTCTTACGCTTAATTATGACTTCCGCTTCGCGTCTTCATAGTTCCCCAATGGTCCTAGTTGTATGCATCGATCGAGTCTCAACAAATATCAATATATATAATGTTTTTCGAACGTGATAATACTATCGCATAACCTCAGCAGAAGGCATAACCTCGCATAAACTGAGCATAACAGCCGACGCCTGTATTTTATGTTTTGCATAGGAAATTGACATACTATTTACTATTTACTATATATTTTATATACTTACTATATACATACTATTGGACAGTGTCATAATCTTGGAAAAGGTGAGCGCATTTCATGAGAATATTACGTCAAGAAGTTGGTAAAAGTCATTAGAAGGGCTAAAAACAACGTAACTGTCAGGTGACTTTTGCGTAACTCTAGACCTTAGCAATGAACAAAAATCAGTCATGCAGACAGATATGTGTATCTGAACCGGCATTTCATGGATTTTATTTTATCCTTTTTAATGAGCAAATTATTCACGGCAGAACCAGCATGGCCTTCATCCGGGGCGGATCTAAAAGCCTGGCTTGGGGGACAAATACAAAATATGACTTCGAAACATTCATCGGTTTTGAATGGCCAACAGTCGTGTGGTGCGCTAAAGATAATACTTTTGTAACACAATGTTCTTAGATTTCGAGAAAATGCCATTTTAGTACCAAATGTCTGCAAAAAATCGGCTTCTTTGTGGGGGGGGGGCATGGCCAAGCACCCCCCCTTCCGGCAAGATATGCCAGTGGTCTCCATGGAGATGAAGGCTTCGTGAAAGTTTGCGAGTTAACTGGGCCATCAAACCATTAGGCACTTGAAAGTAACGAAACAGTAAATACGGCAGCAATGTGATTCCCCCACCTCTCAAGCCAGTGATCTGAAATGAGGACACGGGGAGTCTGTGGCGGTCCGACTGTGCTCTGGCATAAGGACACAGGGAGTCTGCAGCGGTCCGACTGTGATCTGGTATGAGGACACGGGGAGTCTGTGGCGGTCCGACTGCGCTCTGGCATAAGGACACAGGGAGTCTCAGCGGTCCGACTGTGCTCTGGTATGAGGACACGGGGAGTCAGTGGCGGTCCGACTGTGCTCTGGTATGAGGACACGGGGAGTCTGCAGCGGTCCGACTGTGATCTGGCATGAGGACACGGGGAGTCTGTGGCGGTCCGACTGTGCTCTGGCATGAGGACACAGGGAGTCAGTGGCGGTCCGACTGTGCTCTGGTATGAGGACACGGGGAGTCAGTGGCGGTCCGACTGTGCTCTGGCATGAGGACACAGGGAGTCAGTGGCGGTCCGACTGTGCTCTGGCATGAGGACACAGGGAGTCAGTGGCGGTCCGACTGTGCTCTGGCATGAGGACACGGGGAGTCTGTGGCGGTCCGACTGTGCTCTGGCATGAGGACACAGGGAGTCAGTGGCGGTCCGATTGTGATCTGGTACGGGGACACAGGGAGTGTGCAGCGGTCCGACTGTGCTCTGGCATGAGGACACGGGGAGTCTGTGGCGGTCCGACTGTGCTCTGGCATGAGGACACGGGGAGTCAGTGGCGGTACGACCCTGCGCCGTGACCTGTCCCCAGGTGATTGACGCCATATCGTCGGCGGTCGGTGGCACGACAGGCGTGACGCTGCTCGAAGTCGACCCCGGCCGGTCGTGACCTGTCCCCAGGTGATTGACGCCATATCGTCGGCGGTCGGTGGCACGACAGGCGTGACGCTGCTCGAAGTCGACCCCGGCCGGTGTGACCGCCCCAGGTGATTGACGCCATATCGTCGGCGGTCGGTGGCACGACAGGCGTGACGCTGCTCGAAGTCGACCCCGGCCGGTCGTGACCTGTCCCCAGGTGATTGACGCCATATCGTCGGCGATCGGTGGCACAGCAGGCGTGACGCTGCTCGACGTCGACCCCGGCCGCTCGACCAATCGCACCGTGGTGACGTTCGTGGGAGACCCGCACGCCGTGGTGGAGGCGGCGCTGCAGGGAGCTCGTGCCGCTCACCGCCTCATCGACATGGCCCGGCACTCAGGTCAGTTGGGCACCGTCACAGGTCAGGTCAGGTCAGCAGGCGAACCAGCATCGATTTACGCCGGGCGTACCTCACGCGCAGCAATGACAACATATGTGCGAACGGTGTTGATGCCGCTCACCAGCGGCGGCGTCAGCTACCGTCACTAGGCTCGGCGATCAGCTGAGCGCGAGTGACGACTGACCGCTGCTGACAGGCACCGTCAGCCTGAGCAGCATCGTCAGCCTGAGTGGCACCGTCAGCCTGAGCGGCACCGTCAGCCTGAGCGGCACCGTCAGCCTGAACGGCACCGTCAGCTTGAACGGCACCGTCAACCTGAACGGCACCGTCAGCCTGAACGGCACCGTCAGCTTGACCGGGAACCGTCAGCCTGAACGGCACGGTCGGCCTGAACGGCACCGTCAGCCTGAACGGCACCGTCAGCCTGAACGGCACCGACAGCCTACGGTACCTTGACCGGGAACGTCCTGAACGGCACCGTCAGCCTGAACGGCACCGTCAGCCTGAACGGCACCGACAACCTGAACAACACCGTCAGCCTGAACGGCATCGACAGCCTGAACAACACCGTCAGCCTGAACGACACCGACAGGCTGAACAGCACCGACAGCGGCCGCAGCGACAAGCCGTCGCCGGCCGGCGCGCCGCGTCGACACGGTGATGACAACCTGGCGACGGCAGTCTCCCACATTGTCCTCGGACGTCCGGCGCGTCCGGGACCGCCGACCCGCTGTCGTCGAGACACCAGCCGGATGGGCGGCGGAGGCTGGCCTCGACAGCGACTCGGTGAAATCGATGTGGCCTCAGTCTGCGGGAACCAGCCGACAGGCACCCTGCTGTGGCCTGCTGTGTGCCCGGGGCCATGTGTCGGGTACGTCGGTGACCTCAGACACTGCGACAGGCACCCTGCTGTGGCCTGCTGTGTGCCCGGGGCCATGTATCGGGTACGTCGGTGGCCTCAGACACTGCGACAGGCACCCTGCTGTGGCCTGCTGTGTGCCCGGGGCCATGTATCGGGTACGTCGGTGGCCTCAGACACTGCGACAGGCACCCTGCTGTGGCCTGCTGTGTGCCCGGGGCCATGTGTCGGGTACGTCGGTGGCCTCAGACACTGCGCTATACCCGGCACGACACGGGGGAGCTCCCCTCGTTTCTCTACCGCCCATTCCGCGCCTCCCGGGAGGCGCGATATGGTACGTCGCCTTCCTCAGACACTGCGCTACATCCAGCATATATACACGGGGGAGGCACGGTATGGTAAGTCGGTGACCACAGAAGCTGCACTATACCCAGAACATGGACACCGGGGAGTCGCGACGAACTCCCCCTCCAACCCCAGATATATACACGGGGGAGGCGCGGTATGGTAAGTCGGTGACCACAGAAGCTACACTATACCCAGAACATGGACACCGGGGAGGCGCGGTACGGTAAGTCGCCTTCGTCAGACACCGCGTTTTACCCAGTACATAGACACAGGGAAGGGGCGGCATGGTAAGTCGCCTTCGTCAGACATTGCGCTATGCCCAGCACATAGACATGGGGGAGGCGCGGTATGTACGTTGGAGGCCTCAGAAGCTGCGCTTTACCCATCACATGGACACGGAGGGGGAGGGGTCGGAACGGTTCCAGGACCAGAGCCGTGACATGCTTCAGAATTACGCGACGAATTTACCCCGTCCTGGAAGTCCGAAAGACCGAGTGGGTGCTGTCGTGTCACGCCCCGATGATGAGCGCCATGGAGACGTATAGTGGAGGTCTTGAGTGGTGACTGTTGGCAGCCAGTGATGCAGTGGCACGTGCGCCGTCAGGGGGTGCTGTCGTGTCACGCCCCGATGATGAGCGCCATGGAGACGTATAGTAGAGGTCTTGAGTGGTGACTGTTGGCAGCCAGTGATGCAGTGGCACGTGCGCCGTCAGTGGGTGCTGTCGTGTCACGCCCAGATGATGAGCGCCATGGAGACATATAGTAGAGGTCTTGAGTGGTGACTGTGGCAGCCAGTGATGGTGGCACGTGCGCCGTCAGGGGTGTGTCGTCACGCCCCGATGATGAGCGCCATGGAGACGTATAGTAGAGGTCTTGAGTGGTGACTGTCGGCAGCCAGTGATGCAGTGGCACGTGCGCCGTCAGTGGGTGCTGTCGTGTCACGCCCCGATGATGAGCGCCATGGAGACGTATAGTAGAGGTCTTGAGTGGTGACTGTCGGCAGCCAGTGATGCAGTGGCACGTGCGCCGTCAGGGGTGCTGTCGTGTCACGCCCCGATGATGAGCGCCATGGAGACGTATAGTAGAGGTCTTGAGTGGTGACTGTCGGCAGCCAGTGATGCAGTGGCACGTGCGCCGTCAGTGGGTGCTGTCGTGTCACGCCCAGATGATGAGCGCCATGGAGACGTATAGTAGAGGTCTTGAGTGGTGACTGTCGGCAGCCAGTGATGGTGGCACGTGCGCCGTCGTGGGTGCTGTCTGTCACGCCCCGATGATGAGCGCCATGGAGACGTATAGTAGAGGTCTTGAGTGGTGACTGTCGTCAGCCAGTGATGCAGTGGCACGTGCGCCGTCAGGGGTGCTGTCGTGTCACGCCCGATGACGAGCGCCATGGAGACGTATAGTAGAGGTCTTGAGTGGTGACTGTCGGCAGCCAGTGATGCAGTGGCACGTGCGCCGTCAGGGGGTGCTGTCGTGTCACGCCCCGATGATGAGCGCCATGGAGACGTATAGTAGAGGTCTTGAGTGGTGACTGTTGGCAGCCAGTGATGCAGTGGGACGTGCGCCGTCAGTGGGTGCTGTCGTGTCACGCCCCGATGATGAGCGCCATGGAGACGTATAGTAGAGGTCTTGAGTGGTGACTGTCGGCAGCCAGTGATGCAGTGGCACGTGCGCCGTCAGTGGGTGCTGTCGTGTCACGCCCAGATGATGAGCGCCATGGAGACGTATAGTAGAGGTCTTGAGTGGTGACTGTCGGCAGCCAGTGATGCAGTGGCACGTGCGCCGTCAGTGGGTGCTGTCGTGTCACGCCCAGATGATGAGCGCCATGGAGACGTATAGTGGAGGTCTTGAGTGGTGACTGTTGGCAGCCAGTGATGCAGTGGGACGTGCGCCGTCAGTGGGTGCTGTCGTGTCACGCCCCGATGATGAGCGCCATGGAGACATATAGTAGAGGTCTTGAGTGGTGACTGTCGGCAGCCAGTGATGCAGTGGCACGTGCGCCGTCAGGGGGTGCTGTCGTGTCACGCTCTGACGATGGGCACCACGAGCTCGGCATGATCAATGCAGTCCGTGTATCCGTCAGCTCATTTGATCGATGGCTTCTGCTGTCTGGGTCATGTTCCCGGAGATGCCACCCACGCCCGCCAAACACGAGCGTCCGGCCACTTAGTCTGGCAGCCAAACCACATCTTGTTCGGTCCGTTTACCAGAGCAGGTTTACTTGACTGGAAGCTGGGAATGGCCGACCTCAGCGGGATGTGGCGTCGGAGTGTTGCGCTCACCCACCCCACTCCAGACCCCCTCCAGTTCAGCCATCAGTCATGGATGCCGCGCCAAAGAAATGGTAGCGCTGCCAAAGAAGGGGAAAACGGGATACTGTCCATTCCGTGGGCGTTTCTGTTTCTCAATTTATATCATGGGCAACTTCTCAGCATCAACTGGTTCCCTTCGTCACTGTATAATTGTTCCCTGCGTGGGAAAATATTTGGCTGTGTGTCTGCGTACCACAGCGAGTGTGCATGTGTGTTTTTTCGCCCCTAATTCTCGCTCTGTGCAACTTGTTAACGAGTGATGAGACCCAAACCGGAAGGAAGACGAGAGGGCAGATGTTCCTTAGATTCATGTGCGAAGAGGTCGCGTCAAGGGTGTCATTTTGTATGCTCTAAGGAGGGGGGGGGGGAGGGGGGCAACTAGGATATCCTCCTTCGGTACACCGCTGGATATACACCACCAATATTGGGACAAGCGTCACTTTGATGGAAATGTACCTTACAAGCAATCCTCATCAATTCTTGACCGCGTGAGTTTCATTTGTAACATGTTAAAGTAGTGTATTCAGTTTATTTACTGAAATGTATTTATATATTCAACTTGACTAATCATTGACATACTAGCTGTATGCACCATGAATAATTCGGTTAACTACACTACTTTTGAATAACACAGAATCACCCAGAATAAAAGATAAATAATTATTTATCCGACACACATCGTCTGCACTCATACATCACAAAAAAAATCAAAGCATAGAAAACAACTCCAACATGCATCACATGTAATATAACAGTGGTCTAGATTGCATTACCTATCGCCTACTCGCATACCGTGTCATGTCATATACACACCAAACCACATTAATTCCGACAAGAAACAACACAGTGCATTGTCGTTTTGCTATTGCTAATAATGTTGAGTCCGCGTCTTTCCGTCGACCTAGTTACGAGGGAGGGCAAAACCATAACGAGTCTGCTCGGGTGTATATGCGACAAAAGTTCATCTGAGCTACTCGACTTGGCCCTGACCGACCGTCACGCTTTCTCAATAACTTTCTGCTCTAACAGCGTTTCAAGTCCTAATTCCCTTCATTTATAATTCGACACGGTGCTAGTTTTGCGATTTTCAGCGCAATAGTTTCTGTGAAGCACGCACATCTTTTGTTGAAAAACGAGTTTCTGGCACAACGTAACCGATCCAGCGGCCACCGACTAGGGGACAGCCAGCCAGCCGCTGCAGCGGCTGGCTGTCTGACGATGACCATGAACATGACCGCGTGACCACGTTACCAGTGCGCTGGTCACGTGGTTATGTCGCCATGATATGCGATCTACGTGCTCCGAGATTGGACGACCGCGTGGCTGGCGTCAGTCTCATGGAAGGTGCCGCCTTGAACAATGGCATGCGACATAAATGGAGCGGGAAGATAACGGACACAAATAATCGTGGCATAGCGTTGTATTTATATTAATTTTCAGTTAAGTATGGTGGATTTACGTTTCAGATATTTAAGGCAGAGGAGCTGGATTCCGTTAATATTACAGCAAATTTCAACTGAAATGGATTGTTGTTCCCGTCCACACGTGTGTATGTTCATATTGAAGGCACTAGTTCCGCAATTGACCTCCTCATCGGCGAGCATCCCAAATTTGAGCGCATTATGCTGATTTGTCGCAATAAGTTTTACCTCGACGTGATCGAACTGCATGTCTACCTGCCTGATTGTCTGATCCAGCTCTGCTGTGGCATCCCGTGGTCTGACTCTCTCACTCAGGTGTCGTCCTCTGAGTCTGCTCTTCTCCGGCAGGAGAGCACCCGAGGATGGGCGCGTTGGACGTGTGTCCCTTCATCCCAGTGCGGGGCGTCTCCGTCGACGACTGCATCGAGTGCTCCAAGAGGTCAGAGTGCGGCCAGTCATCAGCCCTGACAGACGTAACTGCCGCCACAATTCTGCTGCCGCTGACGCAAGCAGTGTCGGCCGGCACCAGTCTCACTCCGCAGCACTCAATTCCCACAGCAGACTGATGAATACTCCTCTTCTCCGGATTACCCAAAATTGTGGGCTCATGTTTGTGTCATGTTCAACAGCAATTTCGCAGTACTTGCAACAGCAATTTCGCAGGCTCCAGAGCACAACGATAAATGGTCAGTGGTGGCTCCAGAGGGGGTGGGGGTATGGGGCCATGCTCTCCCGATCCCCCCCCCCCCCTCCCTGGCCCCATGCGGGGTTTTGAACTCATTGTGCTTCAACATAGGCCATGATGAAGCACCCAGGAAATTTGGCGCACCAGGGGGTCTCCAGACAACTGGTGAGACCCCAGGCCGACGTGAGGGGTCCCTAGACCAACGAAAGGGCTGAAGTTATAGCTGGGTAACTGCAGACAGATTACACAGCAATGGCGGCCGGACGCCTTTGAAAAACATGGACGATGAGTCCAGCATCTATTCAGCATCTCTGGGCTGACCCAGAGGATCCCGGGCCGATGAAGAGAATCCCGAGTCAACGGAGAGTGTCCACGGGCAGACGTTGAGGGCACCGAGCTGGATCAACGTGAAGGGCTTCCAGGCTGACAAAGGGGCCCGGGGGTTGGTGAGAGGGCACCGAAGGGTGACCGGCTGACGGAGAGGATACCTTGGGCACCGAAGGGGCCCAAGAGGAACATTGAACAAGTTGTGTATTAACATAGGCTGAAGACTAACACCAGTTATAGTACGATGGTACCTGCAATAGAGCCCCGACATTCTCGGAGCGTACCTCCCCACCCCTGGCCAAATGCTGGATCCGCCACTGACCTCGAAACCCAAGAAAACGAACACCAGCCATGGTACGTTGCTACCTGTAGTACAGACATGAAATTTGTATGACTACCCCCCCCCCCCATCCCTCCAGTCAACAAAACATATCAAGACGGGACACTCTCAGCAAGAGAGGGGCGATAAAGTACAGGGAGCACCAAAACTCTGGATGCCCCTTGGCCCAATCCTCGATCCGCCACTGCAGACAGTCGGTTTTAGTCACTCTAGTCACGGGCACTAGGCGCTACCCGACAGGGTGCCACCTCTCAGGCACGTCACGTCCCACCGCCGGGCGGCGGCGCACGCGGCGTCCGCGGCTGACGCGGCGCCACGTGTGCGCCAGGTTCGGCGCGCGGCTGGCGCAGGAGCTGGACGTGCCGGTGTACCTGTACGGCGCGGCGTCGCAGCGCCAGCACCGGCGCACGGTGCCGCAGATCCGCAGCGGCGAGTACGAGGCGCTGGCCGAGCGGCTACGCGACGAGCGCTGGGCGCCCGACTTCGGGCCGGCCCGGTTCCGGCCCAGCTGGGGCGCCACCGTCACCGGAGTCAGGAAGTTCCTCATCGCCTACAACGTCAACGTGCTCGCCACCAAGGAGCAGGCGCACCGGTCAGTGGCCAGCTGCAGCGCTTGTCGCCGCGCCAACGGCTGTGCGGGCTGCTCGACATAGCAGCAGCACGAGTCATGTCAAATGTGCGATCCGGATTGCGGGACAGAAACCATACCCTCGTTCCCCGGATTGAAAACTGATCAAAACCTATGTCTCGGTATATGGGAACGGGATTTTCGTCAGCAATGATCGATAATTTACTATCTTCTTGTGACGTTAATTCAGCGGTTTTGGCAGTATAAGGTGGGATCGTCCACGACAGAAGGGATTAACCTGCTGCGTTTGATCCTGGCTAGGGTACAACAATTGAGTGACTATTTATTCGTCTCTGTTTTGTGCATCGTAAGCAATATATGCCCCGATGAAAGTGCGAAATGGATGTCATTATTATTCTTATAATAAGGTGCAATTATGGACCCTGGAAGAACAAGAAGAGACCTATCAGACTCCAGTAGCGCAGCTATGTGGATGAAGATAGTTAAAAGTATGTATACGAAGAAATCTCTGATGAGGAAATTTTGTTCAGTTCCTAATAAAAGCTCGCCGTGGACAGGGCTTTGCTCCTCGATTAACTAACGGTCACTTGCCACGTTCCCGCACTGCAGAGGGGGGGGGGGCGAAATCCGCCCACCACTCCGATTTTGTGTAAATAACTCCCGATTTTACAGGTCGATATACGCCATTTTTGTGTACCTGCTTAGAAATGTCCGGCGCGTCGCCTAAAACAAGAAAAACGAAAATCGGCCAAAACATTTTCGAGTTAGAGGCCATCAAAGTCAACACATTTCGTAGCGTCCGATAACAAAAATCGGCGCTGATGCGCTTTCCGTATATCGACAAAAGGAAAGTGTTCATAGAAATACTAGCGACTTTGTATGTATATTGTTATGCTATATAGTTTCAAGATCATGCTAGGTCACCGAGGTCAACTCAGGTCAAGTTCATGACAGGTCAATGGAACAAAACTTGTTCAACTGGCAGGTTGTCATAAACGCAAATGACAGTCATGCGATTCATGTCATTTTGCATGTTACTCCCTACTGAAAACCGGGCCGCCCGCCGGTTAGGCGGGTCGCCCGGTTCCGGTAACTGGAACCGGAATCTGACCCGATAAAGTGCTGATATATAGGTGACCTGAGGTCAAATGCCGGATATATCATCTGTATCGTATCATTAGTTATGTTCAAAACATCATTGATGCCCATTTTGGACCATTTAAACACAATCGCAGCGATATGTAACCAAGTCACACAAAACAAGCCAATGTGACTCATGTGACCATATTTGACTTTGAAGGTATTGACCAAAGGTCATGAAGTTTGCACATAACAAAGGTCGCCACCATACCCATCTACGCTGAAAATTTCGTTACTCTAGCTATAATAGGAACCGATATCTTAGGGGGGGGGAACTCCGCCCCCCTCCCTCTCCAGTTAGCGTAATTTTCAGAGGCACTCCAGGGCGCGTGTTAACTGACCTTCACATGCCATATAGCGTCGAGCATGTGAATAGTCTATCAATAGTCGGGAGTAGAACGGCAATATCCACCAGCAACCGATTTCGGGTCGATTTTTCACGAGACCTGGTGGCAACGTATGGTCAAGCTCAAAGCTGCCACCGTTGATAGTTCAGTTAGCAGTCCGAGCGACATCCGTTCACATTCACGCTCACCTCTGATCTCCTGACTGTCCCTCTGACGGTTCCCCTGACGGCCCCCCTGACGGCCTCTCCTGACGATCCCTCTGACGGTGACCCCTGATGGCCTCTCCTGATTCCCCTGACGGTCCCCTTGACGGCCTCTGCTGATGGTCCCTTTGACGGTCCTCCTGACGGTTCCCTCACGGTCTCCCTAACAGTTCGTTCTCTGACGGTTTCCCTGACGGCCTCTCCTGACGTCCCCTTAACAGCTTCCTGACGGTCACCTGACTGTCACCTGACGGTCACCTGACGGTCACCTGACGGTCACCTGACGGTCACCTGACGGTCACCTGACAGTCACCTGACGGTCACCTGACAGTCACCTGACGGTCTACTGACGGTCACCTGACTGTCTCCTTGGCAGACTCCCTGATGACCTCTCCTGACGCCCCCTCCCTCCGACGCTCTCCCTGACGGTCTCCCTGACGGTCTCGCCTGACGGTTCTCCCGACAGCCTCTCCTGACGGCCTCTCCTGACGACCTCTTCTGATGGCCTCTCCTGACGGCCTCTCCTGACGGCCTCTCTTGACGACCTCTTCTGACGGCCTCTCCTGACGACCTCTCCTTACAACCTCTCCTTACGGCTTCTCCGGACGACCTCTCCTGACGATCTCTCCTGACGGCCTCTCCTGACGGCCACCACCAGCGCATGCCGTCGCCACCTCCCCGCCGTCAGGATCGCACCAAACATCCGCGAGCCACCACCACCAGCCGTCACCACCTCCCCGCCGTCAGGATCGCGCTAACATCCGCGAGCCACCACCACCAGCCGCCACCACCCCCCCCCCGCAGGATCGCGCTGAACATCCGCGAGCCACCACCACCAGCCGTCACCACCTCCCCGCCGGCAGGATCGCACTAAACATCCGCGAGCCACCACCACCAGCCGTCACCACCTCCCCGCCGTCAGGATCGCACTAAACATCCGCGAGCCACCACCACCAGCCGTCACCACCTCCCCGCCGTCAGGATCGCGCTCAACATCCGCGAGCCACCACCACCAGCCGTCACCACCTCCCCGCCGTCAGGATCGCGCTAAACATCCGCGAGCCACCACCACCAGCCGTCACCACCTCCCCGCCGTCAGGATCGCACTAAACATCCGCGAGCCACCACCACCAGCCGTCACCACCTCCCCGCCGTCAGGATCGCACTAAACATCCGCGAGCCACCACCACCAGCCGTCACCACCTCCCCGCCGGCAGGATCGCACTAAACATCCGCGAGCCACCACCACCAGCCGTCACCACCTCCCCGCCGGCAGGATCGCACTAAACATCCGCGAGCCACCACCACCAGCCGTCACCACCTCCCCGCCGTCAGGATCGCACTAAACATCCGCGAGCCACCACCACCAGCCGTCACCACCTCCCCGCCGTCAGGATCGCGCTCAACATCCGCGAGCCACCACCACCAGCCGTCACCACCTCCCCGCCGTCAGGATCGCGCTCAACATCCGCGAGCCACCACCACCAGCCGTCACCACCTCCCCGCCGGCAGGATCGCACTAAACATCCGCGAGCCACCACCACCAGCCGTCACCACCTCCCCGCCGTCAGGATCGCACTAAACATCCGCGAGCCACCACCACCAGCCGTCACCACCTCCCCGCCGTCAGGATCGCACTAAACATCCGCGAGCCACCACCACCAGCCGTCACCACCTCCCCGCCGTCAGGATCGCGCTCAACATCCGCGAGCCACCACCACCAGCCGTCACCACCTCCCCGCCGGCAGGATCGCACTAAACATCCGCGAGCCACCACCACCAGCCGTCACCACCTCCCCGCCGTCAGGATCGCACTAAACATCCGCGAGCCACCACCACCAGCCGTCACCACCTCCCCGCCGTCAGGATCGCGCTCGCACTAAACATCCGCGAGCCACCACCACCAGCCGTCACCACCTCCCCGCCGGCAGGATCGCACTAAACATCCGCGAGCCACCACCACCAGCCGTCACCACCTCCCCGCCGGCAGGATCGCACTAAACATCCGCGAGCCACCACCACCAGCCGTCACCACCTCCCCGCCGTCAGGATCGCACTAAACATCCGCGAGCCACCACCACCAGCCGTCACCACCTCCCCGCCGTCAGGATCGCACTAAACATCCGCGAGCCACCACCACCAGCCGTCACCACCACCCTGCCGTCAGGATCGCACTAAACATCCGCGAGCCACCACCACCAGCCGTCACCACCTCCCCGCCGTCAGGATCGCACTAAACATCCGCGAGCCACCACCACCAGCCGTCACCAACTCCCCGCCCAGGATCGCACTAAACATCCGCGAGCCACCACCACCAGCCGTCACCACCTCCCCGCCGTCAGGATCGCGCTCAACATCCGCGAGCCACCACCACCAGCCGTCACCACCTCCCCGCCGTCAGGATCGCACTAAACATCCGCGAGCCACCACCACCAGCCGTCACCACCTCCCCGCCGGCAGGATCGCACTAAACATCCGCGAGCCACCACCACCAGCCGTCACCACCTCCCCGCCGGCAGGATCGCACTAAACATCCGCGAGCCACCACCACCAGCCGTCACCACCTCCCCGCCGGCAGGATCGCACTAAACATCCGCGAGCCACCACCACCAGCCGTCACCACCTCCCCGCCGGCAGGATCGCGCTCAACATCCGCGAGCCACCACCACCAGCCGTAACCACCTCCCCGCCGTCAGGATCGCACTAAACATCCGCGAGCCACCACCACCAGCCGTCACCACCTCCCCGCCGGCAGGATCGCGCTCAACATCCGCGAGCCACCACCACCAGCCGTCACCACCTCCCCGCCGGCAGGATCGCACTAAACATCCGCGAGCCACCACCACCAGCCGTCACCACCTCCCCGCCGGCAGGATCGCGCTCAACATCCGCGAGCAGGGCCGCGGCACCGCCTCGCCGGGCCGGCTGAGCCACTGCCAGGCGATCGGATGGTATCTGGACGAGGCGGACCTGGCGCAGGTCTCCATCAACCTCACCGACTTCCACGTCACGCCCATCCACGTGGCCTACGAGGAGGTGAGCTGACGCCGGGTGGAGGCGCTGCGATGTCAGTCGGTCGGCTGACGCTGCGATGTCAGTCGGTCGGCTGACGGCAGGCGCAGCTGAACCGGCTGGTGTCCGGTGGGATCGCTGGCAGATCCAGAAACCTAGTTTTGGAACGTTTGTTTTGGGTGGGGATTTGTTTTTAAAGTCTCCAAGATAAAACGACTTAAGATTTGAACCGGCAACATTCGTCGGGTCAGCTTAAGACAATATTTGTCTCACAACATGTTTATCATTCCAGAAAATGTCATTTTAGTTCAAAAGTTGTAAAAATGTGCCTGCTTTTGGCGGGGGCGTATAAAATTGTGCCTTTTAGATCTGACAGTGGGAGGGATCAGCTGGCTGATATCTGGTCAGCTGGCATTAGTGACGAGGGGGTTGATGATTGGCTCACAGTCATCTATGATAGGTCGGCTGAAAAACAGTTCAGACAAGTTGAACTCCACCTGAACCAGATGATCGTCAGTCGAAAAACCAGATCATATAATTCGGGTAGGCTTTGGGCTAGCTCAGGTCAAACAGGTTAGCTGAGGACAGCTAAGGATATCTGAGGCCATACAAGACAAGACAAGACAAGACAAGCCAAGATAAGCCAAGATAAGCCAACACGTTTATTGTCGTAGGAGCCACATGCACATGAGGAAGAACAAGGGTAAAGACAGGACGCGAACACCGTACTGAATGCCTCATATACGATGGCCAAAAACACACACAAAGTCAATAGACAATACACTCACGAGTGGAAAAGAGCGAGGGATCGTTCTTTTTTCTCGAACAGCTTCCCAGAACCAACGCAGGTAAACTGTTCTAGTGTTGAACTACTCTAATGCCGAATTGCTGCTGTCGAACCCTGTTCTGCACCTCTTCTTGTTTAACATACTCGTAAGAGCATGACATCCGTTGGTCCCAATATACAAGTCGAAGAATTCCTTGAAGTTTAGGGAATCAATGCTGTGAATAATTTTACACACTTGAACCATGCCACGTCAAATATTTTGTTATCATCACTACAGGCTCCTTTCTTCATAAGCCACGGCTAATGTTTTCTCCCCCACAACTCACTGAAATTCGTTGTTATTGGATGCAAAATGAATCACCTTACCCTTTTCGTAATTCAATTTCATCATCAAGAGCTCAAACTAACGTACAAGCTTATCTAAGTCATTTTCCAATTGTCCCTATCTTCTTCCCTATATCTACAGTTTCGAATAAATTTGTATCGTCAGCAAACGTGAACGCCCTGGCCGATATTCCCTGTTGAACCTTATTCCTAAGAAGTGTATCACCAATAAAGGTCCTAACACCGAGCCGTCGGACACGCCGCTGAGAACATCGCTCCATCCTGATAGTGAATTGTCTACAGCTACTCCTTGCCTTCTACCTTGAAGCCACTTTGCTATTCATTTCAATATTGTTCCGATTCTACCATGAGATTGAAACTGAAAACGAAGTCTTTTCTGTGGCATCGAATCTAACGTCTTTTAAACTCTAAAGTATATTACGTCTGTTGGCCTTTTGGTGCCTAGATTTCGTGAAACGAACTCGGTGACTTCCTGGAAATTTATTATATACGATCTGTCTCCCCTGAATCCATGCTGACTGTGATTGATCAATGCGTTTCGCTCAAGATGACTTTCTATGTAAGATTCGATTCATTTCTCTAGACCTTTATATACCAAGGACATCATGCTGATTGGTCTATAATCGCGTGCATTTTTCGACTTCTCGTGTAAAAAATTGTGAATGAGAACCAGTCCCCAATCGTCTGGAACTTCTGCAAACCTTATGGATTTATTAACCAATATAGTTATGGGCCTGACTATCTGGCATTGTATTGCTCTTACTGTTCTAGCAAATATCCCGTCCGGACCAGTCGCCTTGCTTATCTTAATGTCCTCTATATGCCTCATAACCATCTCAGTTATCTACAACTCATATATGCTATCACTAACTAGATCAATCTGTACTGGATCAAAACTGCCCTCACGAGTAAAAACGGACTCAAAATTCCTCGAAAGGGAATTGGCGATGTCGTCATTATCCAATAGTAAACTTCCATCCTCCTCCAGTGGACCAACGGGTTTATTTGTTCTTGCTTTCATCGCATAAGAACTAAGGAATTGCTTCATGGCACCATAACAGCTTCGTAAAAAATAGATTTATACTTCCCTTTTGCATTGCCGTATAGTTTTTTGGACATAATCCCATGCCTTTCAGAAATTATCAAAGTTATCAGGACTATTCGTGAATTTGAAAACCAGATAGCAGTGTTTCTCATATCTGATTGCTTTTTTACGTCGTGCGATAGCCACCTAGGCTGTTTTACCATTTATACCTTTCTAGGTACGTAAGCGTCCTGCCCACTAATAATCGCCGCATGAAATATGTGCCTCATCCTATGCACGCCACAGCCACAAAATCGTACCACATTTTATGCTTCCCATAAAAGATATAAGGCTACGTATTAGGCTACATATGCATATATACGCTGCATAGTATATGTAGGCTGCATGTACTGCATATACGTATTACGCTACACACAGCTGTACGCAACTTTGCGGGAAGTTCAGGTTCCTGTTTTCCACTGTTAGAACGTTGAGCGTGAAATGCAAGTATTGTTATGGGAATAATCGCCACATTTTGAAGCTGTTGACGGATCGGTAGAAGAGGTCAGGAGTGCACAAAACCATCCTGCTACCCTTAGCCCGACCATTGCTTCTGAAAATCATCGGCAGGGCACAATAAATGAAGGTAATGGGCGGGCTCAAATGGACTGGGGGTTGCATACCATTAGTGTCCCATGTAAAAGTCGAAATTATTGGGGGGGGGTCACAGGCGACATTGGGTGAGGGGAGGCAAGTGCCCTCCCAAAAGAATACAAAGCCACACCTCTTAGTTTGACTAATACTTGAAGCGTTCGGTGACATAATTGGAATACATCACCACTGCAGGTGGTCAGACTTCCCTGCTCCCGATACGTCGCCAACTCAACACGTGGCATGGAACCAATCCGCTCTTGGCTCGCCTTAGCATACACCAATGCACTGCCTGCACGTGCAATCAACTCAACACAACGTTGACAACAGTCCCAAGCGCTGACTTTGCCAACCATGTACGGACCCACCTCTGACTCTGCCAACCATGTACGGACCCATTGCTGACTCTGCCAACCATGTACGGACCCACCTCTGACTCTGCCAACCATGTACGGACCCACCGCTGACTCTGCCAACCATGTACGGACCCACCTTTGACTCTGCCAACCATGTACGGACCCACCGCTGACTCTGCCAACCATGTACGGACCCACCTCTGACTCTGCCAACCATGTACGGACCCACCGCTGACTCTGCTAACCATGTACGGACCCACCGCTGGCTCTGCCAAGCCGTTGGGGTTGAAATATTCTGAACGGCACATTCACCGGGTGTGGTGAATGGAGCAGCCTGGTTCAGCCGACACGCGTGAAGCTTGCTTGACACGCACAACAGACTGACAGCCCCGTGGCAGGTGTGGCAGATCGCACGTGCCACGTACAGGTGCCGGCGCCACGTGACAGGTGTGGCAGATCGCACGTGCCACGTACAGGTGTGGCAGGCCGTGCCGGCGCCACGTGACAGGTGTGGCAGATCGCATGCATGTGCCACGTACAGGTGCCGGCGCCACGTGACAGGTGTGGCAGATCGCACGTGCCACGTACAGGTGTGGCAGATCGCACGTGCCACGTACAGGTGCCGGCGCCACGTGACAGGTGTGGCAGATCGCACGTGCCACGTACAGGTGCCGGCGCCCCGTGACAGGTGTGGCAGATCGCACGTGCCACGTACAGGTGCCGGCGCCACGTGACAGGTGTGGCAGATCGCACGTGCCACGTACAGGTGCCGGCGCCACGTGACAGGTGTGGCAGATCGCACGTGCCACGTACAGGTGCCGGCGCCACGTGACAGGTGTGGCAGATCGCACGTGCCACGTACAGGTGCCGGCGCCACGTGACAGGTGTGGCAGATCGCACGTGCCACGTACAGGTGCCGGCGCCACGTGACAGGTGTGGCAGATCGCACGTGCCACGTACAGGTGCCGGCGCCACGTGACAGGTGTGGCAGATCGCACGTGCCACGTACAGGTGCCGGCGCCACGTGACAGGTGTGGCAGATCGCACGTGCCACGTACAGGTGCCGGCGCCACGTGCCAGGTGTGGCAGATCGCACGTGCCACGTACAGGTGCCGGCGCCACGTGACAGGTGTGATCGACGCTACTGTCATTTCAGGTGTGACAGCGGTGTGACGGCCGTGTGACGGGTGACAGACCGTGAGACAGTCTGGTGTAACGTTCCGCAGTGTAAGTCCGATGCCGAGGCGCTGAGTTTGGCCGTGACCGGTTCGGAGATCGTCGGCCTGCTGCCTCTGGAAGCCATTCTGCAGGCGGCCGAGTACTACATCAAACAGGTACGGCCGTCACCGTACCACTTCAGCCGTACCGCCGCCACTGTGCCAGTACACTGCCACTGTGCCAGTACACTGCCACTGTGCCAGTACACTGCCACTGTGCCAGTACACTGCCACTGTGCCAGTACACTTGTCACTGTACCAGTATGGCTGTCATCGCACCATCTGCCGTACCACCACCACTGTACTAGTACACTGCCACTGTACCAGTACGGCCATCACTGTACCAGTATGTTCGCCACTGTACCAGTGTCCGTCACTGTACCAGTGTGTCCGCCACTGTACCAGTGTCCGTCACTGTACCAGTGTCACCACTGTACCAGTGTCCGTCACTGTACCAGTGTGTCCGCCACTGTACCAGTGTCCGTACCAGTGTCCGTCACTGTACCAGTGTGTCCGCCACTGTACCAGTGTCCGTCACTGTACCAGTGTGTCCGCCACTGTACCAGTGTGTCCGCCACTGTACCAGTGTCCGTCACTGTACCAGTGTCCGCCACTGTACCAGTGTCCGTCCACCACTGTACCAGTGTGTCCGCCACTGTACCAGTGTCCGTCACTGTACCAGTGTCCGCCACTGTACCAGTGTCCGCCACTGTACCAGTGTATCAGTGTGTCCGCCACTGTACCAGTGTCCGTCACTGTACCAGTGTGTCCGCCACTGTACCAGTGTCCGTGTTGCCACTGTATGTGTCCGTCCAGTGTCCGTCACTGTACCAGTGTCCGCCACTGTACCAGTGTCCGTCACTGTACCAGTGTGTTCGCCACTGTACCAGTGTGTCCGTCACTGTACCAGTGTCCGTCACTGTACCAGTGTGTCCGCCACTGTACCAGTGTCCGCCACTGTACCAGTGTGTCCGCCACTGTACCAGTGTGTCCGCCACTGTACCAGTGTGTCCGCCACTGTACCAGTGTCAGTCACTGTACCAGTGTGTCCATCACTGTACCAGTGTGTCCGCCACTGTACCAGTGTCCGTCACTGTACCAGGGTGTTCGCCACTGTACCAGTGTCCGTCACTGTACCAGTGTGTCCGCCACTGTACCAGTGTCCGTCACTGTACCAGTGTGTCCGTCACTGTACCAGTGTGTCCGCCACTGTACCAGTGTGTCCGCCACTGTACCAGTGTCAGTCACTGTACCAGTGTGTCCATCACTGTACCAGTGTCCGTCACTGTACCAGTGTGTCCGCCACTGTACCAGTGTCCGTCACTGTACCAGTGTGTCCGCCACTGTACCAGTGTCCGTCACTGTACCAGTGTGTCCGCCACTGTACCAGTGTCCGTCACTGTACCAGTGTCCGTCACTGTACCAGTGTGTCCGCCACTGTACCAGTGTGTCCGCCACTGTACCAGGGTGTCCGCCACTGTACCAGTGTCCGTCACTGTACCAGTGTGTCCGCCACTGTACCAGTGTCCGTCACTGTACCAGTGTGTCCATCACTGTACCAGTGTGTTCGCCACTGTACCAGTGTCCGTCACTGTACCAGTGTGTCCGCCACTGTACCAGTGTCCGTCACTGTACCAGTGTCCGTCACTGTACCAGGTGTCCGCCACTGTACCAGTGTCCGTCACTGTACCAGTGTGTCCGCCACTGTACCAGTGTCCGCCACTGTACCAGGGTGTCCGTCACTGTACCAGTGTGTTCGCCACTGTACCAGTGTCCGTCACTGTACCAGTGTCCGCCACTGTACCAGTGTGTCCGTCACTGTACCAGTGTGTCCGTCACTGTACCAGTGTGTCCGCCACTGTACCAGTGTGTCCGCCACTGTACCAGTGTCCGTCACTGTACCAGTGTGTCCGTCACTGTACCAGTGTCCGTCACTGTACCAGTGTGTCCGCCACTGTACCAGTGTCCGTCACTGTACCAGTGTGTTCGCCACTGTACCAGTGTCCGTCACTGTACCAGTGTGTCCGCCACTGTACCAGTGTCTGTCACTGTACCAGTGTGTCCGCCGCTGTACCAATGTCCGTCACTGTACCAGTGTCCGTCCCTGTACCAGTGTGTTCGCCACTGTACCATTATTGCCGTATGACATCTTGACTGATGAAAATTATACATGATATATGATATATCGTGATATATCGTGATATGTCACATGACTGGCATGCGGCGATCAGCTGACAAGGCATTTGTTTCCTTTGCATGTTTTTTTCTTCTGATTTCTGCACATACAGACGCAATGCTTTCCAGTCGTTCAGTCCAGTCCAGTCCAGTCCAGTCGTCCATTTGTCGTGTCTTGCCTCTTGTTTTCTCTTCTTCTTGGAATTTGTCTACGCTTCAGTGTTATTTCAGTTATCTTTTCTTCTCGTTTGTTTTTCTCTGTCCCCATGTTTTCGAAGGCTTTCAGTGATGTACGTGACCGCGGCTCCTATGGAGGGGGGGGGGGCGGGTGCTCAAGTGCTTCTTCTATCTCTGGGGTGTCTCGGCCACTGTGCTGCCCTTCGTCTCGATATGACAGCGGATGTGTAACTATATTTATCCATCTTCCTCCGCTTCTATCCTATGGGCGCTATATCGCATCGATGCGCCCCTAAACTACAATAACTAACAACTCCCCCTTTCTATCTGGCATTCATTTTTCGGCCTTATTTTCGTTCTATAGCACGGAGCGCTGCGGCAATTCCGTTTCCTGTAACATTTTAGTTTCTCTACTTTCGGTACCCGTATGTGTCCAGTAAACAACCGGTTAACTTTGCCGCAGGGACAGGGGAAGGCGCACTCCTAATCACTTACTATGAAGTGGTGGAATACAACAATTATGAGCAACTCAAGGCGTAGTCTTGGTTAGGACTCAGAACCCAGTCCAAAATGCATTAGGGTGTCAAATGCTTGTTGGGGCGCTTGTCCCGCTGTTGGCAGCTCTGAGCCGCTGTGTCGGTGCGCTTGAGCTGACGTTGAACCCCTGGCTCAATGTCGGCCGTCCCATGTCGTCGAAGGCCTGTCAATCCACTGCTGTGGCCTGCGGGGGAGGGGACCTGCGTCGCAGTTAGGCCTCTATTGGGCTGGGTTACTTTGAGGCGCTTAAGCCGTTGTTGGAGATAGCAAGGCGTTGTTGGACTCCGCCTGTGGTTCCCCAGACAGAGTATGCAGTTTATATCCTCCATGCTCAACTATGGGTGGGGACAAATTAGCATTAGGACATAAAACTTCATTGGAGGTCGGACAGGCATGTGCCCTCCCGGAATTCTACAGAAATGATGTTCGTTATTGTATGGATCCTTGGTGCGGCGAGAAGACGCCACTGCAGGTCACCAACTAGTCTTACTACTAGAAGGCCCATTCTCAAAGTTCCCAGAGGCTCCGAAACTCGCAGGGCCCTTCCAGCTCCAGCGGCACCCAATCTTCCAGGAGCCTTCCAACGCCGCCAGTGCCAGCGAACTACGAACGGCCCCATGCAGCCAAAAGTAGCCGTCCGGCTTTAGAGAACATCCCAGCTTGATGAGGCCCCTCTGACTTCAAGGGTCTTTTAAGATTGAAAGAGGCATCTCGAACCTCGAGAGGATCTTCCAGGTCTCTCGAGAGCATCTCCAGCTTCAAGGCACCCACAGCAGTTCCCAGGAAGCACTCGTGTTCCCAACTGGTCCTCTGGTGTCCTACAGTTTAGATGATCCCTCCAGGTTCGACGGCCCGTCCTACTTCAACGACCCATTCATATTCAATTCAAGCTCTCCTGCCAGCCTCAAGGCCCTCTCGAGCTTCAAGGGGTTCCTTTCGCCGAAAATGTCTGGTTTAGCGTGGTGCAAATCCAGACATTTCTTGCTTGATCTAGTATGTTTTGTATGCTAAGCTGTGTGTGGGGGTGGGGAAAGGATGGGGGTAGGGGTTTCATGGCTGAGCCGATGCCTTTGAGCGTTCACTGGAGAGAATGGCATACAAGGCGTACCCTACCAATATTTTTTGTGTAAAGCTCCACGTGAATGTTGCAGGCAACAAAAATATGGCTTCTTTTCAAGCTGGAGGTGGTCGGATTTGGGAAATTTCATAGCACCCTATGGCTTTGCACGAAAATCTATATAAAAGCCCTTCACCCTCCCCCGGTCCAAAATCCTTCGCGTCGCTTTCCCAACAAGCAGCAAGACAATTTCCAGCTAACCATTTTTAGAGAAAACTAACTTTGTCCCCTGGGTGCTACCAAATAGTCGCCAACGCCAGCTGCTACGCTACCGAAAAGAATAGATATCTGCTGTATGCCTGCCATGATTACTTCACAACGTGAATCAGTACATCTGAAGTCACATATACTGACTACACAAAACACATGATTACACTGATTACACCTGGAAATGGCAAGCTGATGCACAAATCCTGCTCACATCCAAGCAAGGAACAGTGATCTAAACCAAAAGGCCCCGTACCAACAATCGTGTTTGTACCAAACTCGCCTTAGCTGTGCTTCCAAACGTATACGATTCGGCGCCCCATTTTACATACAAGAGGTACACGGCCTGTGAAAAGGGCATTAAAATTTGACTTGCAAATCATACCAAAGGAAACATGTTCAGTAGGCATACTTCAACGACGGATTGAGAAAATGGACAAGGATGTTTGTTGGGGGATTGCAAATATTACGAAATTGGAGATAATCCAAGCTTTTCCTGAAGCAAAACTGGGCGGAGAGAACGTCCCAAAACTGATGGGGACAAACTAGGCCATTTCCAAAACAGAGGGGTGGAGACATGTCCCCCAGGGTGTTCTAGCGCTACGCCCATGCAGTCCAGTCGCAGGGGGTGAGGCTTTGCAGCAACAGTCCGTGTTGAGCCGCTGGAAACCTGATCTAGACTGACTCACAGCCACCATGGGATCCTGTTTGGCAGCCTGCATGATAAGCTAACCGCTGTGCAGTAGCAGAGCTCATTCTGAACGCGCGTCCGCATGCATATATGCAGCGTTAAGCTGTCAGAATCCAGCATACATTAACTTTCTGTGAGGAGTCGCGCTGTGTGTAACGTCCACCGACTAAAGCGGCGAAAAGAGAAGATCGTTTCGTAGGAATAGGGTTGTTCTTCCGTGGTGCAGCAGGGCGGTTTTGTGTCGGTGACTGCTTTACTTTTTTGGTAGATTCCTTCCATGCAACGCCATCGAAGCAATGTTAACATTCAGAAAGTATCTGGGAAGCGTCCCTCTGCGTACACTGACGTTGTTCCGGCTGGTCGACCGTCCCAGGGGCACACAGGTCGTGTGGGTAAGACCACGTGACTGACCCCGTGGTACGCAGGTCATGTAGGTAAGATCGGCGGCCAGTTGAATCCGCAAGGCTGCCCTTGCTAGCACGATAAGTGGTCACAAAATCCTTACTTTTAACAGTGATTGGGAGGACTAATATGAAATAATGGTGACAAAAATACTGTGATTTAAGCTGGTGAAAATGGAAATGTGAGGTGCATCTAAAATTTCCAGTCCAAAATTCAATTGAACTGAATGGAAAAATGGCATGCATCTCCAATTTTACGTGTATCTCCAATCTAACGTGAATAAATTACGACTCAAAACGCTGTAATAAAAGTATAATACTTGTGGTATCAAACGCGTGCCGGACAGTCGAGCCGGCCGGGTTGGGTCTGGTGGGATCGGGAGGGGTCGGGCGGGGTCGCGAGGGGTCGGGTGTGGTCGGGTGAGGTCGGGTGGGGTCGGATTCGGTCGCTTAGATGAACGTTTGTCTCGCATATACTGGACTGGACTCGGTAGGTTTTCGCCTCCACTCGTAAGACAAACACTACTTTAGTGTTTATTTCACACTCCATTGTTGCGAGCGGGGGCGAAGGCCGAACGATCATACTTCCATGATTACGTGGCAGAATTTCATCTCTTTAGCGACCCGATGGGATCTGACTCGGCCCGACTCGACCGCCGCACTCTTGGATAACTTCTAACCGTTTTGTCACGGTGTTTATGATTAAATTATTGATCTAAAAAATACGCTTGCTCATTTAGTTCTCAATTGTACCAGCTCCATCGAATATTTACTTCGAAGTATCCACAGCATCTGCTCATATATATTTTGTATTTGCATTTATCATGCTCGCGCGAGCTGCCATGTGGATTCAACCGCCGGTCACGTGGTTACGTTGTCATGACAAGTGACCTGAGTACCCCGAGGCCGGGCAATTGAGTAGACGTGAGTTCGATGTAGGAGTGAAGCTTGGTTTCTTTTCGAGTCGGTCTGCAGGGCCATATACTTAAATTAAACACCGAAATGTGGAAGGAAATTTATGCCTGTTGTTTATTTGCGGCGATATTTGTGAAGAAAACAGGTGTTATCCATATACTCGTAACATTTTTTGTCTGCTCAGGTTCCAGGCTACCACCTAGGTTGACAAACATTCCCATATTAAGGTACATATCAACTTTTATATACTGTTCTTCCTCCAGCAGCTTCACAAATGTTTCCTCGCCAATTGTTATATTTGTCTGCAGGAGAACCTGTTTATTCTGGAGGAACGACAGAAAGTACGTCTGGCAATCAATCGACTGGGGCTCAGCTCTCTATCACCTTTCGACCCAGAGTGAGTACATCTCCATATAACTATATAAATACGTGAAGATCCCCATAGCGTCTTTCGGTCCAGAGTGAGCACATCTCCATACCTAAATGCGTGAAAATCGTTCGGATAAAATCACGAGATGCACAGATCGGTAGTGTAGTTATGCGTTGCTGACTGCCGTGTTTCGCATCTGAATTTGTACACTTACTAATTTTACTACCCCTTCTGCATTTTATCAAACAGTCATGACAATGTACATGGCAATTTATACATGCATGTATATATATATATATATATATGTACATGTACTTACACATGCACATGTACACGTACATATACCTATGCATATACACATACATATACGCATACACATACACACACAGATACATATATATATATATATATATATATATATATATACATATACATATATATATATAAATAGTGTAAGTGAAAAATAATTCAGATGCGAACTGTTCAGGTCAGGTTACACAGGAGGGCTCATAAAATGATGGAAGATGACCTGCAACTAACGGAAATTGGAGAAGGGTCGAACTTTAAGACGCGAGCGAAACGCACCTTTTGAACAGGCATCACAGGAAACTGTCAACGACAAAGCTTTAGGCAATCAGCTACCAAGTCATGACACGACCCCTATTTTCAACGGATCACCGACAGACCATAAGTCGATGATTCCGCTTCGTGTCCAGTCGTTGCTACAGAGGAGGCAGGCAACCCGACCGGGAAAACTTGCTGTCTGTCGGGCAATGTTGCATCAGCTGTTGAATTCGTCCCACTTGACCTGACGGATTCAGACAGCTTCTTGCGTCGTCTGGATAAATCCGGGACGGGTGATGGATAAACCTCCAGAGCATGCGATTTTCTTCAGTTGTAAAGAATTCATGCGATCAAATTGATGGATATATATATATGTAGGCAGGTAGGCAGGCTGGAGGTAGGAAGGCTGACAGGCTAGCAGGCTGGCAGATGCTGTCAGGCTAGCAGGCTGGCAGGCAGGCTGGCAGGCAGGCTGACAGGTTAGAAGGCTGGCAGGCAGGCTAACAGGCGGGCAGGTTCGCGGGCTGGCCGGCTGGCAGTCTGGCAGGCAGGCAGGCTGACAGGCAGGCTGGCAGGCAGGCTGACAGGTTAGAAGGCTGGCAGGCAGGCTAACAGGCGGGCAGGTTCGCGGGCTGGCCGGCTGGCAGTCTGGCTGGCAGGCAGGCTGGCAGGCAGGCTGACAGGTTAGAAGGCTGGCAGGCAGGCTAACAGGCGGGCAGGTTCGCGGGCTGGCCGGCTGGCAGTCTGGCTGGCAGGCAATGCTTATCACGAATGACTATCCTATTGGGTTATGATTAAGATACTAATATAGTTAAGATACTCTTCCTTGAGTTTCTCTTCAGATAGACTCCCACTATCCAACTATATGTTTCTACCTCTTATGGAAACAGGCAGAAGCAGTAGCAGTTGGCGCTGGGTAATCATCGCGGTACCGACGGACGGCTGGGTAGTCGTCACGGTACCGATGGATGGATGGGTAGTCATTGCCATGGACGTCCATCAGGAATCGAGTTGCATCCAAAAACCGTCACTGCCTTCCTGCACTCTTCACAAGGGTGCCGTCATGAATTTTGCTTTTGGAGCTTTAAGGACGCTTCAACCGAACGGTTTTGCTGGGTGGGAACATTCATCCAAAGACGAAAGCGTTCACTGTGTGGCTAACTACAAGGGGGGCGGAACTTCCCATACTTTGGGGGGGGGTAACCTTGCCCCGCAATGTTGATAACGTTTAACATAGGACCTACGGGTGTTGACTGGAAATAATGACATGGAAAAGCCCAATAGCACTGTCCGCCAACCATTTTTGAAAAGTTTCGCCCATGACTAACTCCCATATTTTTAAGGAGATATTCATTGAAGACAGAATATAAGTTTCATAAAAGACGTCAAAACCACATAACATAAATGTAGTGAATGTCCTACGGATCGTATTGCCGACGCCCGGGACTCCAGACTAGTCACCGTCCGTAGTCTACTGGATGGGAAGGATCCGCGTCAACATTCTCCTCTGTGCCGAAATGCGTTGCCAGAACCTCCAGCGCTGGTGACACCCGCGGCTCGTCACCATCGATAGCCCACTGGGTGGGGAGGATGCCCACCTCCAGTCGTAACCATCGTGGCCCAGCTATGTGTGGCGATAAAGTGGCGCTGGTGACACCTGAAGCTCGTCACCATCGGTAGACCACTGGGTGGGGAGGATGCCCATCTCCAGTCGTCACCATCGTGGCCCAGCTATGTGTGGCGATAGGCGATAGAGGGGCGCCATGTATGTACACAACGATGAGCCGCCCGCTCACCACGCCACAGGGGCGTCACATAGGTGGTAGTGTGTCACTGGTGCTGGTCAAGGGGCGCCAATGTGCTTAATAAGCCACAGGGGCGTCACATAGGTGGTAGTGTGTCACTGGTGCTGGTCAAGGGGCGCCAGTGTGCTTAATAAGCCACAGGGGCGTCACATAGGTGGTAGTGTGTCACTGGTGCTGGTCAAGGGGCGCCAGTGTGCTTAATAAGCCACAGGGGCGTCACATAGGTGGTAGTGTGTCACTGGTGCTGGTCAAGGGGCGCCAGTGTGCTTAATAAGCCACAGGGGCGTCACATTGGTGGTAGTGTGTCACTGGTGCTGGTCAAGGGGCGCCAATGTGCTTAATAAGCTACAGAGGCGTCACATAGGTGGTAGTGTGTCACTGGTGCTGGTCAAGGGGCGCCTGTGTGCACGGGCACAGATCAAACGGACAGATAAGATACTGACCAGATGATTACACTTCCTGCCCGATGGTGTATGTCAGAAATGACTCCCAGATATGAAAGTGGGGCCATGTCCGGTTGATCAAGGCGTTGGTTTACTTTGATTGCGATGCGGCGAGGTGTTTACTTCTTGATCTTCACTGGTTGTACGTTCGTCTGGACGTTGGGAGAAGGCATAGGTTGAACATGAAGACATGAAGACTATTTACTCAAAGGTGTGCTTCACCTGAAATCATTGGATCATCTGCATGCACATATCAATGGTGCGGCTTCGTCAACTAGATTTGAGAACATGCCCTGAAGAATATCCGAAGTCTGAGACACTACCGATCTTGCCCCCCCCCCCCCTATCCGAAGTCCGTGGCGACACAGATGCTTGCAAGGTTTGCTCGCTCCTTCCTAAGAGTACACGTGTTGAAACTGTGGAGATTCAAAAACAGCCACAATGCGTTCTGGCAATACAGAACACAGGCGTTCAGCTCGAGTCAGCTAATTTAAATGTTTCCTTTTTCTAAAGATCATAGCACTTCGGAGCAAAGAGACCTTTGGAGTTACGACGAAAGGTCCTGCCGCCAACTCACCGTGGCGATATAAACCAAACTGCACCATAGGAAACACACGGTGGACTGTATATATTGTGCTCTACATTGATAGTTTCGCAGTTGTAGCGTTTTTTTAAATTTATTTTTAATACCACAGTAAAATAAGGGAAGGACTTCACACCGAAATCCCACTAATGCAGGGTCATCCCAAATACTATTAACCATTAATCGCTAAGTTCGGGGAGAAAATCACAATGCCCTGTTACAACTAACCTGACATGATATTCTTGGCGTTGCCGAAGCGCGTCGTGGTTGTTGTGGTATGACGAAGGATTGAAGCAGATTATTTTCGTGCTTGGACACTGCATCTTCGGGGTTCATGTATGGAACAGTCATCGTTTGCTTCAGACATTACCGCCAGCACCACCACTCAGCCACCGTCCACTCTTGGTCTCATGTCTCCACTAGAGGTGCTAAATATAAGGATCGAATGCCCGGTCAGGACCGGTGGGCTTTTTTGACCGGTCGTTTAATATATGCCGGTCCTTCAACCGGTCGTTCAGTTGGTGTTATTTGAATTTGTGAAATCAATAAATTTTATGTTTACAAGAACCTTTTCTAAAATAATTATGATAATCCTCATGCATCTTGCGCATGGCTAAGATCAAACTGTAGTACTTACTTAGTAGGTACTAAGAGTAAATAATAGCACTTAACTAATCGTTGAACGCTTCTTATTTAGCCAATTTAAGTTAAAACAATGGGCAAAGCGAGGTAATACGATGTAATGCACGCGTATTTGGAAATGTAATTCAGGTAAGTGTATTTAATACATATCAATCTGAAAATATGTTACCAATATAGGGTTCAATAATTGAACACGTTTCATGTTAGGTCGGCCATCGTTTCACAGACCACTTCTTGTTTGCTGGACATTCTGAACATGTGCTAAACTAATTTTTTCCCTGCATCTTTTTGGCTACAGGTGTGATAAAATACCTTCTTTTGTACTATACGTGACTTGTATGTACCATTAATATTGTCCCTATTTCCAGGCGAATACCTACTAGAGGGGAATGGCGACGTATATGTACTTTATCACATCAGACATTTAGGATAGTTAGGATGGAGAGGCTACATTCTATTGAGCCATCCTTTTTCAATGGTCGTCATGCTTTTCCAGCGTAGGTTGTCTCTAGTTATCTTGAGTTGGGATTAGTACCCGGTACTTTTTCGTTGGTTGTCTCTAGTTATCTTGAGTTGAGGTTAGTACCCGGTACTTTCCCAGCGTAGGTTGTCTCTAGTTATCTTGAGTTGGGGTTAGTACCCGGTACTTTTTCGTAGGCTGTCTCTAGTTATCTTGAGTTGGGATTAGTACCCGGTACTTTTCCAGCGTAGGTTGTCTCTAGTTATCTTGAGTTGGGATTAGTACCCGGTACTTTTCTAGCGTAGGTTGTCTCTAGTAATCTTGAGTTGGGGTTAGTACCCGGTACTTTTTCGTAGGTTGTCTCTAGTTATCTTGAGTTGGGGTTAGTACCCGGTACTTTTTCGTAGGCTGTCTCTAGTTATCTTGAGTTGGGATTAGTACCCGGTACTTTTTCGGTACTTTTTCGACTTCATTGCTGTGCATCGTATTTATTAATGGTTGCCTGGTGCATTGGTTTAGCCAGGCATTTCATAGTTGCAACGAAATAAGTCTTAAAATCAGAGTGCAGGCTGAAGACTAACGCAACGCAGAAAGCAATAGTAATGCACGCCATCTAGGTATGGGTTGTAATTTACCGTGTACTGCATGCACTACATGTGCAATATGTTGTTGTTTTTGTGCTATTTTGTGGGTCTCTTTGGCTATTCTAAGAAATATCCATTTCTGATGTCTCTCCATACTGTCTGTTAATTTCTTAAATGGTAAAATACACATATGTGGCCATTCGCCAAGTGCATAGGCACGTGGCTGAAAAACAGGCAAAACAAGCATTATAGTACAAGACACATATAATACAAAAGAAGGTAATTTATCACATATAGCCAAAAACAGCAGGGAAATGATTTGTCGCCTTTACATTATAGGTGTATTGCTTTTAGAGTAGAATGCCTTGATGTTTGAAAGCTAAAGCGTACTACGGTTTGGCTATCAGAATCTGGCAGTGGTATGGCGTGTTTATTGAATTCATGATGCAACATTTTGCAGATGATCAAACGCTGACTGATTTAAATCTTTAAATCTACGTACTTTGTCTTGATTCTGCTGCTTCCATGATTAAGAACTGTAAGTAATCGGTATTAAGCTGTGCGTTTTAAGAATTGTTTTGTAACCATCGTGTTGCTGTCATCAATGCCTGTCAATTGAAGAAAGTCTTCATGAGAGGTGTATTTTCAATCCACGTTCTGGGAGTGAAAGAGGCTTTTCAAAGTTATGTGAACTGCCTATATGACTTCAATTAAACAAAAAAACAATGGCACTATTATATGTGCAAGAAATGAAGGTGCTTAGAGAAATGGTCTCATGGCCGGGCTTCAGTTCATTGGACAGAGTCCCAACCGGGCTTGGTCCCATCAGACAACCTGGTCCCGGGCTTCGGTCCCAAAATTTTCGGTATTTGCCACCTCTAGTCTCCACCCAGTGTCGGGTGTACATGGACACCGACGGCCCGGGCCAGAGCAGGCCTGACTCAGTGCACGTGCGGCCGGAATGTGCCGACTGGAGGCACGGCCAACGAGCGGCGTCTGACGTTACCCAGACGCCGCCATAGCCACGCCCACGTCTCCGGCCGTCCTGAGGCGTCCTGCCCCCTCCCCCCTCCCCTGTCCTCCCGTCTCACACCAACTGACTGATCACGTCATCGGCAGACATCGGCTGATGGCAGCACTGCACGTGGACTGCAGATCCGTGCTGCAGCGTACTCCCTGCACCCCCCTGACCATGGTCCATGCCATACCGTGTCAATGGTTCACACCATACCGCGTCAAAGGTCCACACCATCCCGTGATCGTGGTCCATACCATACCGTGTCAATGGTCCATATCATCCTGTGTCCGAGGTCCATACCATAACGTGTCAATGGTCCACACCACCCCGTGACCGTGGTCCACACCATCCAGTGTCAATGGTCCATACCTTCCCGTGTCCATGGTCTACACCGTCATGTGTCCGTGGTCCACACCATACCCTGTCAATGGTCCACACCATCCTATGTCCGTGGTCCATAACATAGCGTGTCAATGGTCCACACCAACCTGTGTCCGTGGTCCACAATATCCTGTCCGTGGTCCATACCATAGCGTGTCAATGGTCCACACCATCCCGTGCCAATGGTTCACAATATCCCGTGTCCGTGGTCCATAACATCCCGTGTCAATGGTCCATACCATATCGTGTCAATGGTCCACACCATCCTGTGCCAATGGTCCACCATTCCGTGTCAATGGTCCACACCATCCCGTGTCCATGGTCCATACCTTCCCGTGTCCATGGTTCACACATTCCCGTGTCCATGGCCCACACCTTCGTTGGACCGTGTACCGCATCACGCTGAGCCTGATGCACGTGCAACTTCTGTCGAATCCCCACTCCGATCGGTCGCCACCGTGTCCGCCGGTCACCACCATGGCTCCACCGGCAGACCCAGTGTGTGCCACCGTGTCCGCCGGTCACCACCATGGCTCCGTCGGCAGACCCAGTGTGTGCCACCGTGTCCGCCGGTCACCACCATGGCTCCGTCGGCAGACCCAGTGTGTGCCACCGTGTCGGCCGGTCACCACCATGGCTCCGTCGGCAGACCCAGTGTGTGCCACCGTGTCGGCCGGTCACCACCATGGCTCCGTCGGCAGACCCAGTGTGTGCCACCGTGTCCGCCGGTCACCACCATGGCTCCGTCGGCAGACCCAGTGTGTGCCACCGTGTCGGCCGGTCACCACCATGGCTCCGTCGGCAGACCCAGTGTGTGCCACCGTGTCCGCCGGTCACCACCATGGCTCCGTCGGCAGACCCAGTGTGTGCCACCGTGTCCGCCGGTCACCACCATGGCTCCACCGGCAGACCCAGTGTGTGCCACCGTGTCCGCCGGTCACCACCATGGCTCCGCCGGCAGACCCAGTGTGTGCCACCGTGTCCGCCGGTTACCACCATGGCTCCGTCGGCAGACCCAGTGTGTGCCACCGTGTCGGCCGGTCACCACCATGGCTCCGTCGGCAGACCCAGTGTGTGCCACCGTGTCGGCCGGTCACCACCATGGCTCCGTCGGCAGACCCAGTGTGTGCCACCGTGTCCGCCGGTCACCACCATGGCTCCACCGGCAGACCCAGTGTGTGCCACCGTGTCCGCCGGTCACCACCATGGCTCCGTCGGCAGACCCAGTGTGTGCCACCGTGTCCGCCGGTCACCACCATGGCTCCACCGGCAGACCCAGTGTGTGCCACCGTGTCGGCCGGTCACCACCATGGCTCCGTCGGCAGACCCAGTGTGTGCCACCGTGTCCGCCGGTCACCACCATGGCTCCGTCGGCAGACCCAGTGTGTGCCACCGTGTCCGCCGGTCACCACCATGGCTCCGCCGGCAGACCCAGTGTGTGCCACCGTGTCCGCCGGTCACCACCATGGCTCGGCAGACCCAGTGTGTGCCACCGTGTCCGCCGGTCACCACCATGGCTCCGTCGGCAGACCCAGTGTGTGCCACCGTGTCGGCCGGTCACCACCATGGCTCCGTCGGCAGACCCAGTGTGTGCCACCGTGTCGGCCGGTCACCACCATGGCTCCACCGGCAGACCCAGTGTGTGCCACCGTGTCCGCCGGTCACCACCATGGCTCCACCGGCAGACCCAGTGTGTGCCACCGTGTCGGCCGGTCACCACCATGGCTCCGTCGGCAGACCCAGTGTGTGCCACCGTATCCGCCGGTCACCACCATGGCTCCACCGGCAGACCCAGTGTGTGCCACCGTGTCCGCCGGTCACCACCATGGCTCCGTCGGCAGACCCAGTGTGTGCCACCGTGTCCGCCGGTCACCACCATGGCTCCGTCGGCAGACCCAGTGTGTGCCACCGTGTCCGCCGGTCACCACCATGGCTCCACCGGCAGACCCAGTGTGTGCCACCGTGTCCGCCGGTCACCACCATGGCTCCGTCGGCAGACCCAGTGTGTGCCACCGTGTCCGCTGCAGTCACGCCAATGACGATGACGATGTCCCGACCGAGGAGGTGTTTACTGCTCGTCACACAGCGCTAGAGACGGCGTCAGATCCCCCCCCCACCACCACCCCCCATCCCCGGCATGGCGTGGTGTGTCTGGCATCGGCGGCGGCAAATCAAGAACATTGCGACCCCCAAGCACGTTTGGAGCTGGAAAACGTCCCTCGCACATGTGACGTCCTCACAAATGTGACGTCCTCACACATGTGACGTCCTCGTGCATGTATGGAGCTGTGGAATGTGCCCGCACATGTGACGCCCTTACACATGTGACGCCCTCGTGCATGTCTGGAGCTGTGGAATGTGCCCGCACATGTCTGGGGATGAAAAAAAACGTTCCCCGCACATGCCTTAGCTCGCTGGCCGATGTAGAAGATAGTCCATTCATGGCCCGACCCAAATTGACCGATCTGTAGCGAAAATGTCCGCATAGATCAGATTATTTCCATGAAAAAAATATGTTCATTTTATGTTAAGAAATGTACCTTTATTTTCTTCAAACCGGACAGCTTCTTAAGCTGGCGTTTCAAATAATTCAAAACAAGTTTCTGGATTCGCCAATGTCTGAGCTAGAGAACGTCTACCGCACATAACTGGAGCTGAAAAACGTTCTCTGTTCATGTTTGTTCCTCCGCATGTAGCCATGTTGGAAGGTAGCGTTTCTAAGTGGAATTTCTGAAATCTAAACATATCTTGGTTTAAAAACTATGTCTAAAAAGCGCTGATATTGGGCAGGCGTTAGCGACACAGGGCCACTGGCAAGGTATCGGCGATATTCATGCTTGCAAGTACCATAAAGTGTTGCTAAACTGTATATGTATTCGAAAAATGAATAATACCGCGGGCATGGAAACAGGAGGGGTTAGGGAGCCACGGCCCCCAATATTAGGAAGCCTTACCTATTAACCCTCTGGACGTTGCATGACAATACCCAACTTAGAGAGCGATTCTTCCCCAATATTTTAGACGTTCATGTGTCATTGAGTGATACCCTGGACTTGTCACGAAACACATAGATGCACCGCCCTCAAAGACACTCATTTACTTCCGGGGAAGTGTGAGTCACAAGTGGCATGGCTCCCTTGGGTCTGGCTACGCTCCTCGAATCTCCCTGCAGCCATCCTGCATGACCATCACAATAATGAGCCATTAGCATTTGACGACAGACAGACTCCACACGCTGCCAGGCCCGACGTGCTGCACCGAGAGACCTCGCAGTCAGCGGCGCATACAGTCTGTCCAGCCAGTGCGACAGATCAAATCTGCCACCAGCATCGAGGGACAGCGGACTGTCTCGTGGGAGGAAACGAGACACAGACGTGCACAGTATCTGACGATCGCAGAGGCCGCGTCTGCCGGAAAGAGAGGAAACAGACCGGTGGTAAGAGAGGGAACAGATCGGTGGTAGGGGAGGGAACAGACCGATAGTAAGAGAGGGAACAGACCGGTGGTAAGAGAGGGAACAGACCACTGGTAAGAGGGAACAGACCGGTGGTAAGATAGTGAACAGACCGGTGGCAAGAGAGCAAACACACCGGTGGTAAGAGATGGAGCAGACCACTGGTAAGAGAGGGAACAAACCGGTAGTAAGAGGGAACATACCTTTGGTAAGAGAGGGAACATACCGGTGGTAGGAGAGGGAACAGACCGGTGGCAAGAGAGGGAACAGACTGGTGGCAAGAGAGGGAACAGACCGGTGGTAACAGGGGGGGGGGGGCGGATATCCGGGTGGAGATCGGTGCCAACGCCGGCGCTATAGGCTCCCGGTCAGGTCATGACCAGTGCCCGGGGACACTTAGCTCACCGGCGAGGGGCAACAGAACGCTGGCCGGACACACTCTGTTGGCACTGTTGTCTCGGAGAGCACAGCTGATCTGAGAGAATCGGCAGCCGACTGGTTGGGTAGGTCACCTGGAGAGGCGCCTGGAGAGAGCGCCTGGAGGGGCCGGGCAGATAGCGCTGCACCTCGCGAGATGTTGGAGACGGCGGTCGACCGTCGCCCTGAGACACGATGATGCCGTCTGGAGGCCGCATCACTCGTCCAGAGGGCAGGCCACGGTACGCCTGGCGGGCAGATCTGGTCCAAATCGGCGCATAAACTCACCAACCTGCTCTCGACAGACCTTCAGCACGGTTGTCAACACAGCAGTTTCGGCACGGACCTCCAGCGCCGCTGTCGGGACGGAAGTTGCCAAATGTCGGCGATGGCTCGGCGGACCCAATACCTCAGCCAATACTGCCGCCCCCGCACGATCCGCGCCGTGGTGCCCGGCGACCGCACAGCTTAACAGCGGTGCAGCTCGCAGTTTAACAGCGGCCTTGCCGGCCTGTTTGCGATGCACGTCGCCGGCCGACCCGCTGCGAGACGTCAAACACAGGCATGAGCGCACCGAGCAGGCCGATAACCGTCCCGAGCGTGGTGTTCAGGGTCGGTGGCAGGGGTCGGCGGCGGGCCGTTCCGGCGGCAGTCAACGGCATGGCCATCATTCCAGCGGCAGTCAACGGCACGGCCATCATTCCAGCGGCAGTCAACGGCACAGCCATCACTCCAGCGGCAGTCAACGGCCTAGCCATCATTCCAGCAGCAGTCAACGGCACAGCCATCATTCCAGCTGCAGTAACGGCACAGCCGACCAGCTGCAACCGTCCGAAGAGTTCATGTCTGCTTGGATTAATTCGCAGCAGCCACATACATATAGGTTCCATGGCAGAGGCGGACAGATGCTACGTTTCACTTTATTCAGCTTCTGTATTGATGCATTTCCTGTGTCCTGGTTGATGAGCCATTACCTCAAATAACCATTCACTTACATTAGCCCCACGACAAATTGGTACCGCATCGCATCGTGCATTTCATATCAATCAGATATTTTATCGTGTCCATTAATGTATGTCAAGTAATCCAAAAACCCGCTCATTGAGCATGGACATTTCAGACACATGACAGATAAAATAAAAACATCAGCCACCCTAACGATCACAAGTTGCATCCACTCAGCAAGGGCTCATGCTCCATCGGGCCGGTTCTGACCAGAACCGGGCCTCGCAATTGGTCGGACTGGTATTGCTGTGACAGTAGTCAGCTGCAGACAATAACTTGATCAACTGTTTCAGGGAGACCCCCAGGAATTCGGTCGTGACTTACTTTCGCTAAGATGAACTATTTTATTTCTTGCTTCCGTACAATACATGGTCATATTTATTTCTTTGAAAACATGAACAACGCATAGGAATGGAGCACGTAAAACCTCACCTCACAGCCAGTGGCACATTCACAGATCCCTGGGCTTTTGCGCGGAACATTTATTGGTTGACAACTGGAAATTTCAGCAACTGAGTTTTCAGCTACTTAACACAGTCTGTGAACATTTTCGCTGGCCGCGCTGCATATTTTGTGACTCATTCCATTTTTGTTGAGGTCATGTCAGACTAGTCATCTTCAGGTCAAACACGTTCTCTTCAGCTAATCATGAACCAATGATGAAGTTGTGAATTGATTGATTGCTCTACGCCTGAATCAAACTGCCTTGATATCGACATGGGCAATGATGTCCCCGCTCGGCCACATGCCTAAATATGTCTAAATGTGCCTAAATATGTTTCCGGAACGGGGGGGGGGGAGAATTAGGAAAACGATTGGAAAGGCAGATTCAGCAAATTTCATAATAAAACTCAGGTAAAATAATGTCATCGGAAGTATTGGGCTTCCCCAAGGAAAATATGGTTGTGGATGTGGGGAGGGGTGCACTTTGAATTTTCTCAACTCATTTTAGGTGGGCTTAATTTGGCATTGGAGGACCACAATTCAGCATTGCAGGAGCGCGTGCCCCTCTACAAATATACAAAACGACAGCCGTGTTCCGGTAGAAACGAACTGTGGGCGCCCCGAGGAATATGTGCAACCAACCCTCTGTGCTCTTCAAGAACAAAGAATACACAGCAAGCTGTTGGTTTTTATTTTATTTTTAAATGCTTCGTTTCGAAGCACATGCTGATATATATATATATATATATATATATATATATATATATATATATATATATATATATATATATGTAGGTATATATATTTGTATGTATGACGGTGCAAATCTGGCCATACTGATAATTTATAAGGGTGTGAAGTGAATTACAAGGGTGTGAAATCCAGTCATGCAGCACGTGGTATGCCAAGGGCATGCTATACCATGAGGGTTGTTTGCTTGCTTGCTATTTGGGATTGAGGACGCTTCGACAAGTCTTTGATCATTAGCGCCCAATATCATGAGGGTAGCTCCATGGGCTGATGCGACATCGTGTGAGGAAGCATGTCACTTCCATATTTCGTTGGAGACAGCATATACGAGGGGCCTCAGTGTACCTGATTGAGCATCATTGTGATATTTGTGGATGCCTGTGAACCACGCTACAGAGTGAGATCATTATAATCAGAAGATGCCGAGCTGGGATGTCAGTTGAGTTATCGACACTTCCTGCTGACATGACGCAAATCAGGCGAATTTCTTTCGCATCGGCGAGCGAAATGTCAGCAGTCGTTGAACACAATTCGCGTGCCCGATAGTTTTGGAACGCCGACCGCCTCTCGTTTCGTCCGGCGTGTTCTCCTCCGCACGTACCGACGAACACCCGACGAAGCTGATGGAGCGGCCGTCGGCCGTCGAGGAGGCATGATTTCCCTCCATTGTGACTAGATGGCGACCAAGGTCGCAGACGGTCATGGGCGTGCTGCGGGCCGTCACCACCTTCATTGGCGACAATTCCCGACCGCGCCACACCAGTGCCGGCTGTTGACAGGTCGGGCGGCTGTACAGCCGACACGCGGTGCTAAATGACGTCACTGTCTGGTGCAGGCTATCGCTGTGCACGGTGCATCCGTGCGACACTGAGTGGTTGTTAGATACTTATCCGACTTGAGACGTGTGACCGATTATAGACTGGTGGAATTGGATTGCTCACCACTTCTTGAACTTTGGCTTGGACGATGCAATCGCACCCAACTCAGACTCAGGGCGGAATTCCTGACCAGTGTCCTGAAGCCGTTCTTTTCGGTAGGTGACCGAATGTAAACATACAATGTTGAAAAAGTTGAAGCAAAGGTTTAGAAAGCACGCAAATGTGAAGAGGTAGACCTAGTCATGATAATAAGTGGTTTATATATTTTACTTTTAATCACTGTCGGGTGGTCCTCATGTGCAGCAGCCTGTAGACGGGTAGAAAGGCTGCTGTTTCCCTCTACATAGCTCAAATCCGAAGATATGTTAAGATATTTTAAACGTTTGGAGAACTTTTGCTAACAAATATTCATTTCTATTCAGCTACACATGCAAATAAGCTAGTGGAATTTCGGTTTTGTGTTTCTGACGAGTTCTGAGCGCCTCGTTGCGCGTTGTTGGTCAGAAGAGGGATGCAGGTACCGACCAGCAAAGTAACTTCCTTCCAGATGTATTGTATAGCATGGAAGTGAATACAAAGTGTATTTTTATGCGAAGTGAACATTTCAATGCAGCAATAATTGAAGCCGGAAAGGTAACCGAGCTAGATGTTAATTTCGACTGAAAATCAATATTTCCATCATTTCCATCATTATTACCTCTGACTCGTTGCCGGCAAGTAAGGGAACCGGACAGAGGCGGTGACAAAACCAACCGAAAACCCCTGGGTATGTCCCGCCTCCGGATCACTTTGGTCATGCCTATAATGCGTGGATTCTGGAGTGACTCCTCACGTGACCCCCTTTTTGCTAACGCCAACGGGCGACGTTCACAACGATCCATGATCATAACTTCCCATGATCACAACTTCCCAAAGTTGCCAGATGACATCCAAAATCTCCCTGCAGGGAGCGTTCATAACTTTCCATGATCATAACTTCTCATTCCGAAAATGCTCCCGCTAGATGGCAGCGGTAGTCAGCTGCTGTAGTAGACTATGTGTTCTGCCAATAGATGGCAGGCGCATGCGGTGGTTAGGTTAGGTTAGGTTAGGTTGGGTTAACCATCGCACGCTCCTGTCATCTATCGGCAAAAATCAAAGTACAGTGCATTTGCTGACTAATGCTGCCATCTACCGAGAGGATTTTCCGCATGGGAAGTTACGATCATGGGAAGTTATCATTGTGCCCTGTCCTGGCGATTTTGGATGTCATCTGGCAACTTTGGTAACTTATGATGCTGGGAAGTTTTGATCATGAGAAGCTATGATACGGACCCACGCTGACCACGAAACGCCGGCTATTTCAGAACATCCGGCTTGTGCTTCACCTGACTCAGCGTAACTAAAGCAAGCACTCCGAATCCTGCAGCAATATTGAGACAGACACACGTGGCGTGCAGATATACTGGAGGGGTACTCCACGCTACATCGAATACAGACATTGTCGATTGTCTTTTACTATGTCACATAGTTTAACAGAAATATACTTACTACCCAAAGGATATATATATATATATATATATATATATATATATATATATATATATATATATATATATATGCATACATACATACATACATACATACATACATGCATACATACATATATACATACATACATACATACATAGTCAAAGATGGCTGAGTACGTGGAAAATAAGGCATTCCGCGCTGGCGTGGCTAATGCGAGACCTGCAATCGAGGTCTAACAGTGCGGTAAAGACCAGTAAAAAAAGTTTTACTGCAGACAATTACCAGCGAAAAAACCTTATTATGGGAAATGAAGAAACCCTAAAACATCTCCAATGCAGGCATGAATATTATTAGCTTGGGTACAAATACGATTCCTCATATACATAGACAGCATTGCTTCTTTCTATTATCCAGTACGTTGAGATATAGTTTAATAAGATTCATGATAAGGGTGAGGCCCATATTGATGGGTCTTTTCAACACCTTCATCCCTTCTCAAAATGAGGTGTGAATACCAGTGGGGAAAATAAGTGCAAGGTTTGGGGGCAGGGAAGGGCTAAACATACGCCTGACCAGCTACGCCCCAACACACAGTATCCGGCAAATTAGTATTTCCTTATTTTTGCTTAGCCGGTGTAACCCCGGTCCAAGGCGAAGCAACTGGCACCGCTGGAGCGGCCGTCATCACAGCTATCCCTGGGCTGTCGCCATCGCTGGAGCGACCGTAGCTGCTGGAGCAGCTGTGGTCAGGCCACTGGGACGGCTGTGGCCATTGGGGCGGCCGTGGCCACGATAGCAGCCGTGGCCACAAGAGCGGCCGCCGCCGCTGAGGTGGTGGTGGCTGACCTTCCCAGTCCTCGTCAGCATTTATGCATTCCAAGGTTATCTCATCTCTGACGCCAGCGTCTTTCAAAAGCTTGGGCCCCCTCTATTACGCATGGGGCCACATGTACGGTTTCGGCCCCATCAGCCTAGGGGTCCTTCATACCGGCCCTGGGACCTCTCCCACGGCCCTGGATCCTCCCGCGGCTCGGGATCCTCTCAGTCGGCGCAGGGAACATCTTTAGCGATCCAGGTCCTCCTCTGGTAGGTCGGAGGCCCTCTTTCAACAGTTTGAGCCCCATCCATCGGGCCATGGACCCTAGTACGGCTTGGACCCCTTCCGTCGGCTCAAAGGCCCTTTCTGACGGCTCGAGGTTCTCTCCGGCAACTAGAACCCCAGGTCGTCTCAGGGCCCTCCTTGACGACCCAGGGCCTTTTTGGCAACCCGGAGTACCCTTTTAAATCGATTGATTTAAGTCCATCAGGTCGGGGGCCGTGTCTTTGGCTTGGACCCCGCCGTCAGCCCAGGGGCCCTTCATATTGGCTTAGAGCCCTCTCCGTCAGCCCGGGACCCTTCAAACGATCCGGGGAGCCCTCCGTCGATCTAGAAGCTCTTCACGTTACCACAGCCAAGGGCTCTCAACATCTTCCCAAGGGCAGTTTCCGTTAAATCAGGATCCTCTTCATCGGTCCGGAACCCTTTCCGTCAGTCTGGGACCTCCTTCGTCGGTCCGGGGGCCCTTCACGTCGGCCCAGGGAGCCCTTGCGGGGCCCCTAGACTGACGCCTTAAGGGATCCTTGTGGGTCCTTCGAGGCGGTCACCTGGAGGGCTCCCTCCGACCCTCCAGGAGCGGCTGGATGCCCTCTTCGCCCCCAGGCTACGCCACTGCCTTCGCCCTATGCAAATTTGTGCGTATGCCGTGACCCAAAGCATATGACTTTGAATTAATTTAATCCTTGAATCATACTTTTACCCTTCACCAAAACAAAACTTTCTTTCTTTTATCCCAGATATGGTGATAAGCAAAAATCAATCCAGACAAGGTTGTTTTACGAAACGCAAAAGCTGTGAGAACAGCTTAATAGCTACAAAAGCTCAAGCAATAGCAACAGTAGCAACAGCTCAATAGCAACTAATACAAACATCACTCTCTTTTTCGGCTTTGTCTGATTGCGGCTGATTTTCGCTACTTTTTTGATGGGAGGGGAGGGATGTATTACTGAAATTGGCTTCCCCGATCTGCAATTTCAACAACGGTCTCCTACTTCCAATCCTAACTGAGGTATGGTATGATAACAGGAACGTACATGCTGCCAGCATCAGTCAACAAAATCATAAGTTGACCCTTTGTCAATGAAGTGAATTTTAAGCGATATTGGACGAGACCTCAATAAACAACATTGCATGGTTTTGACACCATACAGCGACATACGTAAAACTGCGGGTGCAGTACCGCCCTCGGCTATAATGCTGCAATACTCTGCAAAACGATGCTCTCAAACTCTGTAACTGGGTTGGGCACGTTCCCGCTGCGCTTTTTGACATCCAACTACGGTGTCTGTTCTAGGAAGAGGATCATCGAGTACCGCCTGGCGTCGGCGCCCGCCGGAGAGCTCGCCTCGCTCTCCGTTTCGCAGTTTGTCCGCCAGGTGTCAGCACGCTCTGCGGCCCCAGGTGGCGGCTCGGTAGCCGCTCTCTGTGCCGCACTGGTCAGTATCTATCATTGCGGCCATTGTTGTGGCACCGAGCGACTGCAACCAGCGGCGAGATAATCGCATTGCATATTTGTAGATGGGTCATTCCCCCAGTGATGGCTTTGCCCACCCCCCATGGTATAATTTCCATCCATCCCACTCCAACACCCCACATTGTTCATGGGAAAAAGATCAGAGTGCACGTCCCGCCCCCGCTGAGCAGATTTTTTATCGGGTCAGAGCATCGGGACCCGTCAACATCCTAGCTCTTCTTTGGATCGGAGTAATTTTATCAGACTCTCTGCAAAAAAGAGATTATTATTGCCTTATATCAAACGACAACCCTCATAGGTTTTTCAACATCGGATCGCCAACATAATTTGGGAACGCTATTTTCGGTGTCTGTTATTTTTTGGCTTCCTTTTATGGAAACCCATAAGCTATCGTTGCCACTGTGCTCAGTGAGATTATTTCTGCTTTTTTCTTGCTGTGTTTGCACATCTTCCGGCACCGTTACACTGTTCCTTCAACTTTTGTGAATCGGTTCACTGATGGAGGCGTGGAGGCAGAGGCGATAAGTCCATAGGTTCGTACTGAAATGCAGTCAAGACAGAAGAGAGCATATTTCATATCAATGAGGCACATTTTTTAGTTTCATTGATTGATTGATTGATTGATTGTTTGGGCTTAGGGGCGCATCAACTGCTACTGGTTATGTAGCGCCCACATTTTTTAGTTTCTTACTTTTGCTTTGCCATGACAAATAGACATTTTCTTGATCACGAGACGATCTTGGCACAATTATCTTCCTTCTAGAAATATTCAGAACTAATAAGGAAAACTGTAGTGGTACGAAACTACCTATGACTTGGCCCCGGGCTGGATCTGTCTATGTATGACACCATCTTGAAACGACTTGTCCGCGATGCTTGTAACCTA
This sequence comes from Ashinkailepas kermadecensis, assembly GCA_034440615.1. Classification (NCBI taxonomy): domain Eukaryota; kingdom Metazoa; phylum Arthropoda; class Thecostraca; family Neolepadidae; genus Ashinkailepas; species Ashinkailepas kermadecensis. The sequence continues at coordinate 51,349 of JAOTOM010002959.1, forward strand.
ATTATTTTACCGTAATTAATTGCATGTTGTAGTTCAAAACTGTCAGACACCGACGAGGCCCGACAGCCGCCTTCAGCCGTCATGGTAGCTGATGGTCGGCCTTCAGTCATACTCCGTTGTCCTCCGTCACCAGTCCCCAGTCGTCCTCCGCCGGCAGTCTCCAGTCGTCCTCCGCCGGCTGTCTCCAGTCGTCCTCCGTCACCAGTCCCCAGTCGTCCTCCGCCGGCAGTCTCCAGTCGTCCTCCGTCACCAGTCCCCAGTCGTATTCCGCCGACAGTCCCCAGTCGTCCTCCGCCGGCAGTCTCCAGTCGTATTCCGCCACCAGTCCCCAGTCGTATTCCGCCGACAGTCCCCAGTCGTCCTCCGCCGGCAGTCTCCAGTCGTATTCCGCCGACAGTCCCCAGGCGTCCTCCGTCGGCCTCCGCCAACTATATCCATGCTGGACTTGCGTTATCTCGCAGTGGTTGTCCCGGCAACAGTTGGCGTTGTCAGCCCGTCACAGTTCTCGGTGACGGAGGCCGTCCGGTCCGCTCCGATCCGGCCCGTGATCGGTTCTGGCCCGTGATCGGTTCTGGCCCATCCAGGTCGGCCTTGGCCTGGCCTATCGGTTCGGACCAGGTCGGCTCCGGTCGGGCCAGACCGGGTCGGTGGTCCGGTTCGGAGTAACTTCGGGACTGGTCGGTTCCGTTCGGTTCGGTCCGGTCCGGCCCCGTCTGGTTCGGTCCGTGTCGGTTGGCCCAGTTCCAGCACGAACCCCGGCGGTAACACAGGCTTTTGAATCCCGTCTATCGTCATCCGACGTCAAATATTTACCAACGTTTCAACTCCCTCTCCCATTGATATAACATGCTCAGATAATTTTAGAAGCCTGCGTGTGATTTATCTTTCTCTCGTTCTCGCTCTCCCGCTTCTCTCCCTCTCCTTCTTTCCACTTCCGTCCTTGGGGCGTCGATAGCTCAGCGGTTAAACTGAGCGTATGGCATACCAGAGGTACGGGGTTCGATTCCCCGCGATTCCCACCCTTCCTGTCAGGGTGAGAGACAAGCGGAGCCATGTGGCCTCAGCTGCCAAATGCGTCGTAAACCAACAAACATCCACTTCCATCTTTTCCGTTCCCGCCATCCAAGTCACACCGTGCCTGGACGCCGCTGGTTGCGCCTGTCATCGGAGGCCGGTCGCTGGTTGCGCCTGTCATCGGAGGTCGGTGGCTGGTTGTGCCTGCCATCTGGAGCCGCAGCACATCCATAACCTCTGCCAGCCCGCGCGGAGCGCCTATCCTCGCCTTATCTGAGGCCTCGGCCAGACCACGTCGCGTGTCAGGCACGCGCCAGCTTCGTCAGCGTCGGCCGGTGAATGGCGGGAGTGCAGCGGCCTCCCGCACCAGAGCGCCGGTCAATGGAGCCTCGGCCAGACGCTCATGCCGGCGGCTGGTCGCTGGGTGGCGCTGCGGCGGTCGCCCTGCAGATGGCAGCAGCAGCGCGACGTCTGACGACCGTGGCGCCGGCGGGACTGCGACCCCCACCCCCTTCTCGGCATCGATCCGCCTCCGCCGGACACGGGCCAAAACAAATCCGCCGGCGGCGGTATTGTGTCGCGGCGGCCCGCGGGTCGGCCCCGGCGGCGGTGCTGACGATCCGCGGGCTGACCCAGATGGACTGGGGTATGGGCGACTTGTGAGCTGCTTGGGCGTGCACTTGGACCAACACGGAAGCGAACGTCAACTGCAGCAACAGGAAGTCCTACAAGGCCGAGGGAGGTTCAACACAGCGACCGTGAATTTCGCACGTCATGGGTATGTGACGTCACGTCAAGGTCACTGGGCAGACCGAGCGAAGAGGTTTAGTTTTATAATTTGGGTGCACTCGACAAATAGTGATAGGAAGCTAAGCATAGCGATAGAGACGACCGAAAGGCAGTCTAGCACAACGGCAGGATATTCAGTACAGCACTATGAAAACCAACACAGCGGCAGGATATTCAGTACAGCACTATGAAAACTAACACAGCGGAAGGAAGCTTCCAGATACGGTAGACAACTTGAAGATTGGTAATGTAGGGCTTAAATTATTGCGATCAAGTAGAGATCAGCAAAATAACGAATGGTTCCATTCCCGCTAATCTTGTGAAAGCAAGATTAGCGGGCACCCAACCCAACGGCAATGATACGGCAACCCAACTTGTTTTCCTTTGGGGGACTTTCAGTACTTTTGGCTTGTGATAATAACCGAAATTCACGCCATGTTTGCAAACTGAAACCTATTTAAACCAAATGTTTTCTTAGAAATCCTTGCAATATCTAAATCGACACTGGACAATGCCTGAAAGGAAAAATTTGGAGAAGTGACAGAAATCTTGAATTTGCTGCCACGGTGCTAACACGAGTTGAAACCAACTGTCCTGACTGCAAACGACTATGTCAGCATAGTGCTCAACGGCGGTATATGTGGTCTGGGCCTCCCGAATCGCGGTGTCAGAATGAACATTAATGGACATAAATAGTAAGGTGCTTATCTTTTAAGACACTGGCTGTTTGTTTGTAAAGTTCTGCCTGCATTTTTTTCCGAGCCCAAGTTCAGTATGGAAGACCCAAAGCCAAAATAAGTGTCCCAAATTCAAAATTAATCTTAACTAATTCACAAGGGGCGCAACAACTGGCATCAAGACAAAATGCATGCCTTTGAGCTCAGAAAAGATGGTTCATCAAAAATTGCAAATTGAGCACAAATTCTGTGCTTAGCAGCCAAAACTAGTACGATGTATAGCACGACTCTCTTTGGACATATATGGCATATATGGCAAGCTGTGAACCTCGGATTGGGACTCACAAATGATCTTCGGATTACCACGCCAATATCGTGGTCACAAGAACCATTGGCGATCTGATCGTGACCAACTTCTCTCCATCTCCTGCTGGTCATGCACTCGGCGCTTCAATGCTGAACATTTGGAACTTGCATCCCGCTGTGTCTCAGTTTCGGACCTTTCCAGTCAATGCATGTTACTCATACTCAATTTCACACTTGTCAACATTGATGCCACACTGGTTTCACGACTGTCAGCAATTGTGCTACATCTTTCGAGACGAGAAACACATTGATGCAGCGGTGTCTGTGAGGGCCATGAGTCGCGAGAAACCGCTCTCAACAGTCGGTAACTCGACACTGACGGCGCGCTACAGTATCGGAAGGGCTGTGTCTCGACAGTTTCGCAAAAGAATCCACAACTCAGCTGTGGCGTCTCGTCTGGTCTGCAGTCGGGATTTTGGCGGTGCGGCTCCAACTTGTGTCGCAGTGGGGCGTCACCAACGAACGGAGCAGCCCAGAGAGTTGTCCCTTCTCTGGCAGTTTTAGGATGTTGATTGCGCGACTGTAGGCGCATCGCGCACAGACCTGCTCTCTCGGCGATCTCGCGCCCGTCCCCATCCTCTCTTCTCCAAGCCACATTATCCATACGTATCACTAATAGCTGGACCCAGTTTCGTCGACGCCCGTGTTTAAAAGTTGTATCTCATGGCTGGCTCTCACTACGCTAATATCAATGTTTGTTGGTTTGGCCTTATCGCTGGCTCCCGTGGTGTTGACGGTCATGTTTAAAGGTTTTATATTGTGATTTATGGAAAGGCTAACGATTACTGTTTTGAATGCGATTCGTGGTAAGTAGGGTGGATAGGCCTAAGGCCTAAGTAGCGGTGGATATCAAATGTTCTTTGTGTCTGGTCCTTCTTCGCAGTCAGTGCCACAAACACTTATTATTTTTTCATCCTTACATAATATAAACACTTACCAAGAGGTTTTTGACCAGAGGCGTCGCAAGGGAGCTATGCTAGGGATTATTCCAAGAAGCCTGGGTGGGAAAGCTACTGCGCTCATTAACCATTGGGGAAGTGTTCTGGATCCGCCACTTCATGCAATGCATTATAATCATTTGTCTTGACACCACTCCTCCCCTCCTTGATCCGCCATTGGCAGTGTCACCCTCGTCGGGTCATTGCCTGTAGTAGTTTGAATAGGGTATGTCCTGAGCACCTACATCTCGCCACCTCCCGGATCCACCATTGGGAAAGTCTTCCGGCTCCGCGACTGCTTGTGATGTATTATAACCGTTTGTCCCGAATCACTCCACCTTCACAACTTTCCAATGACAACGTACACATGATACCGCTTTGAGGAAACCTGTTCCAAGTTGTCCATTTTGCCTCCTCTGGATCCGCCACTTACATGATTAAGCCCAAAGTAGGCATTTCCGTGGGTAAGCAAGGCAGTGTGAGTAGTTTCATTCCAAATTAGTCACGTGAACAGCAATACGATGAAAATACACAGTTGCACGTGCGCATGCGGTTCCCACGTGTTCGCAACAAAAAATATGTTGGATGTGCCTCCTGATATTGGCTCCTGGAGCCGCCTCTGATATAGTTACTAAAATGCAATTTTGTCACGAAGTAGAAAAAAAAGAAGTTAGGAAGTCATCGAGTTCTACGCTCATATCGCAAAGCGTTAGGGAACCGCAGGCGAAAAAAAAACACAGGGGAGAGGGGCGGACTACGCCCCCCCCCCCCCACCGCCCACCCTACCGGGACAGGGTGAACACCAAAGCATGAAGTTATTTTCGTGCGTCCTGCCTTGCACACCGATATTTTTCAACGGCATGTTTCGAGGGGCCACTCTTAGATCACGCAAAGTAATGTGTTGGACCATAATTGGACAAGTGGGAATTGACAGCATAATCGACTTCAAAATATCCGTTTTCAAGTACACAATTTGTTTCATGTTAACGGCATTGGCACTCAGTGGGGTTGACGTCCCCGGCATGTTTTCAGGAAGTCATGGCCACATTATGTGCTGCAAATCCGACTCGGACCGTAATAAACCCGGGCGACACCGGTCAATGGAGCCGGTCCGCTCATGATAAAACTCCCATTTCTCAAAGCTTCGGGCATTTTCCGCGATATAGATGCCGCTTGAATAAACAGCGAGGATGTAGTGGTTGCAATTAGGTCACCACATCTGTATCTGATACTGAGGAGTCACGTTCTAAGGATTTAGCATGCCAAGGACTCGATCCACCTTAGCGATTTAGCATGCTTGAATATCAATACACAAATGATTTTGTGAGTGAGAAACTGCAAGATGTAGAACAAGACCGGGAAGTCTTCTAATGGTGGACATCATCACAAAAGTGGACATTTCCCCTTAGCCTGAAGGACACCCTGTCCCGTGTGTCAGACATTGTTCAGTGCTGGCCGATCGGCATTGTGACCCTCCATGGGCCGACACAGTGCCACCTGTGTAGGTGCAGACTGAGCGGACCCAATGGGCCGCTGGTGACCCATGGGCCGACACAGTGCCACCTGTGTAGGTGCAGACTGAGCGGACCCAATGGGCCGCTGGTGACCCATGGGCCGACACAGTGCCACCTGTGTAGGTGCAGACTGAGCGGACCCAATGGGCCGCTGGTGACCCATGGGCCGACACAGTGCCACCTGTGTAGGTGCAGACTGAGCGGACCCAATGGGCCGACACAGTGCCACCTGTGTAGGTGCAGACTGAGCGGACCCAATGGGCCGCTGGTGACCCATGGGCCGACACAGTGCCACCTGTGTAGGTGGACTAGCACCCAAGGCGCTGGGACCACACAGTGCCACCTGTGTAGGTGCAGACTGAGCGGACCCAATGGGCCGCTGGTGACCCATGGGCCGACACAGTGCCACCTGTGTAGGTGCAACTGAGCGGACCCAATGGGCGCTGATGACCCATGGGCCGACACAGTGCCACCTGTGTAGGTGCAGACTGAGCGGACCCAATGGGCCGCTGTGACCATGGGCCGACACAGTGCCACCTGTGTAGTGACTAGCGACCCAATGGGCCGCTGTGACCCATGGGCCGACACAGTGCCACCTGTGTAGGTGCAGACTGAGCGGACCCAATGGGCCGACACAGTGCCACCTGTGTAGGTGCAGACTGAGCGGACCCAATGGGCCGCTGGTGACCCATGGGCCGACACAGTGCCACCTGTGTAGGTGCAGACTGAGCGGACCCAATGGGCCGCTGGTGACCCATGGGCCGACACAGTGCCACCTGTGTAGGTGCAGACTGAGCGGACCCAATGGGCCGCTGGTGACCCATGGGCCGACACAGTGCCACCTGTGTAGGTGCAGGCTGAGCGGACCCAATGGGCCGCTGGTGACCCATGGGCCGACACAGTGCCACCTGTGTAGGTGCAGACTGAGCGGACCCAATGGGCCGCTGGTGACCATGGGCCGACACAGTGCCACCTGTGTAGGTGCAGGCTGAGCGGACCCAATGGGCCGCTGGTGACCCATGGGCCGACACAGTGCCACCTGTGTAGGTGCAGACTGAGCGGACCCAATGGGCCGCTGGTGACCCATGGGCCGACACAGTGCCACCTGTGTAGGTGCAGACTGAGCGGACCCAATGGGCCGCTGGTGACCCATGGGCCGACACAGTGCCACCTGTGTAGGTGCAGACTGAGCGGACCCAATGGGCCGCTGGTGACCCATGGGCCGACACAGTGCCACCTGTGTAGGTGCAGACTGAGCGGACCCAATCACTTGACAAATGTAGTCATTTGCAGCTTGGGTTAACACACGCTCATTCCTCTTCCCAAAAAGGCCATACGACTGACATACGATAACTGGAATTGTGGGTGCATTAATTGTTTTTTTTTTTGCATTTTCAATGGGTGGCAGAGACTCAACGGTTAGTGCATTCAAAACTAATCGCAATGTGTTTAGTTGGAAACCCACCAGCCCTGGACACCCGCGCCCATCCGCTAGACCAACTGGCGTGAACAAAAAAAAACAGAGGTGTCAAATGGCATATCCATCCTAAGTGAACCCTCTTTCTTCGACATCCAATCCGTCGTGACACGAGATGCATTACTGAATATTGTATTCAGTCGCACATGCTGGTAGTTGGCTATGGTCGCCGCTACTGCTACCTTTCATCCGACGGCGACAGGGCGGGCCGGGCCAGGACGGGCCGAACCAGGACGGGCCGGGCCAGGACGGGCCGAACCAGGACGAGCCGGGCCAGGACGGGCCGGGCCAGGACGGGCCGGGCCAGGGCGGGCCGGGCCAGGACGGGCCGGGCCAGGACGGGCCGGGCCAGGACGGGCCGGGCCGGGCCAGGACGGGCCGGGCCAGGACGGGCCGGGCCAGGACGGGCCGGGCCAGGGCGGGCCGGGCCAGGGCGGGCCGAACCAGGACGAGACGGGCCAGGGCGGGCTGGGCCAGGACGGGCCGGGCCAGGGGCGGGCCGGGCCACGGCGGGCCGGGCCAGGACGGGCCGAACCAGGACGAGACGGGCCAGGGCGGGCTGGGCCAGGACGGGCCGGGCCAGGGCGGGCCGGGCCAGGACGGGCCGGGCCAGGACGGGCCGGGCCACGGCGGGCCGGGCCAGGGCGGGCCAGGACGGGCCGGGCCAGGACGAGCCGGGCCAGGGCGGGCCGGGCCAGGGCGGGCCAGGTCAGGACGAGCCGGGCCAGGACGGGCCGGGCCAGGGCGGGCCAGGTCAGGACGAGCCGGGCCAGGACGAGCTGGGCCGGGACGAGTCGGGCCAGGACGGGCCGGGCCAGGACGGGCCGGGCCAGGCCGGGCCGGGCCAGGACGGGCCGGGCCAGGGCGGGCCGGGCCAGGACGGGCCGGGCCAGGACGGGCCGACTGTGCGCCTCGTTAGGTGATTAGCGAGGCCGCAGAAGGTGGCCCTGGCCGAAGAATGCGGCCGCGGAGACAGACGACCGCCGCCGCCCGGTCTGACAGACACCATCGGATGGATGGCTGCTCCAGACGCCGTGGGTCCAACCACGACGCGCTCTCCTGGGCCGGAGAGTGGTGTGTTCTCTCCCGGTACAGTCTGCGCTAGCGAAGTGCGCCCCTCTGGGCCGGATATTAATGTGCTTCACTTCTCGGTTCTGTTTCTACTGGCGAGTGCCACTTGATGGGGCGGAGAGATTCATGCTCCACCTCCCGATGATTCCAAACACGTGGGGCGCGAATGATCAACTCTGGTCGAAGCGCCCTAAAGCCAAAATAACTAACGATTCCAAACACGTGACGTCTGTGTGAGGCTGGGTCGCTAATCGCAACTTTGTTCTCAATGTACACGGGAGTGAACTCGCTCGGGATTCGCCCTCGTTCGTGGCTTTTTTCTCAATGTACACGGGAGTGAACTCGCTCGGGGTTCGCCCTCGTTCGTGGCTTTTTTCTCAATGTACACGGGAGTGAACTCGCTCGGGGTTCGCCCTCGTTCGTGGCTATTCACGGACGGGTCAGGAGCGAGGTTGTATGATGAACAGAAACCAATAAGCCTAGGATATTTTTACCAAAGACGTGAGATGAAACTGTTCGAGAATAATGGGAGCCGACCTGTTCTCGCTGAGCCCCTACCCGCATCGCAACGTTCCTTGCCACGCAACGTTCGCCGAAGGCGGCGCTGCTATTAAATTAAATTAAATTAAATTTTTACGAAATTAAGTCTGGATTTTCATGGTTTCAAACTCTTGCTTTGCTGCGGCAATAGATTTCGATGACTACCATTCAATAATTCTGACACACTCCTTCATTGATCGCTCTCCCTCAATGTCCTACTCCCAGTTCCTTCGTTGTGACTTGACCCCTTTCGCATGCACTTTCATGCCTCAGAGAACGACTGGCACCTCTCAGTGCCGACACTATTTCCCGCCGCTACGCTTAAACCGTGTACCTTGGAGAACGACTGGTACCTCTATGCATCGATACTATTGGCTACCGCTGTACTCACATCGTGTGCGTTGTCCGTGTGGCAGGGCGCCGGTCTGGCCAGCATGGTGGGGAAGATGACGTACGGGAAGCGGCAGTGGGAGCACCTGGACGCCGAGATGCGCCGCTTGATACCCATCTTCCACAACATCGTGGACGAGTTGGTGGCGGCCGTGGACGCCGATACCGAAGCATTCAACGACTACATGGTAACACTGCGCGATGCCGGCTCGCTCTCCGATAAGCGCGTTCCGGGCGCGAATGTGCACTTTGAGTGAGTGCGGGTGGATGATGACAGTGGGTGGGGACGAATGAGTGAATGATGTGGTGAGGTTGTAGACTTTGAGTGGGTACGGGTGGATGATGACGATGAGTGGGGACGAATGAGTGAATGAGGTGAGGATGTGGGCTTTGAATGAGTACGTGCGGATGATGACGGTGAGTGGCGACGAGTGAGTGAATGATGTGAGGATGAATATATGATGGTGGCGCATGGCAACGATGCCGGATGTCATGGTCATGATCTAATGGTTCTCGACCGGGAAATCATGCCAAAATGTATTTTTTTGCTGAAGTCTTACCATTTTCAAATACCCCTCCCCCCTCCCCACGGTGCATTGAGTTCAGCATCAATGGGTGGAGACAGTTCGTTCACTGCGAGGACTACTGCGTCGCGGCTGACATGTTAAACGTGGCAACTGCTAGATGCTGATGGAAGATAGCTCATTAGACTGTCAATTTTGTGATAGTATTAGTTCGTTCATCGTCCGATAGGTCGCATCTGAGCCAACAAGGACACTCGGTTGCACGAGAGGTCAGATGCACGGAAAACTATTTTCCGTCGGTGATTGGTGTAAGTTTGCCGACTCGCTTTCTACACCTAGCATCAGTGTGTGTACATGCGATCTGTTTCAATCTGACCAACACCTTGCGTTCAATTTTCCTCTTTACGACCCTTTGGCTACCATCCAGCTTTTCTCAAGCCATTAAGCACTTTTTATCGCGTTAAACGATTTCAGGGAGTCTCGTTTAGCGCTGCGATGAACAACCATCTGGATCAATCTAAGGCATAATTGTGATACATCGTTTCTTGAGAGTTTTACCGATGAACCTGCTCTTGGTATCCGATATAGGTACTATAACGCGAATACATACGACCTTACTCTCAGTTGGAAATCGCGAGAATTCACCTTGTTTGCAAAACTATCACACATTATTGGGAGGGTTTAGTTCGATTCTCTTAGTCTGACGGTTGCAAACATCCATTTTCCATATTTCCCTTCACCACTGCGTCTGCACCCTCCGTAGATGAAACCTTCCCTGTCCAACAAGCAGCGCCGATAACCGACATACCGCCATGCAGACGGCACTAGTGGCACGTCTCTGTAATATAGGTGGCGCCACATGTAACCCCGAGCTTGGTCGCATCCCCGGCAGGCGGCGCTGAAGTTGCCCGGCAGCACGCCAGAGGAGGTGGCGGCGCGCGCCACGGCGATGCAGGCGGGACTCCGTTCGGCCGTGGCCGTGCCTCTCGGCCTGATGCGTCGCATCGACAGCCTGTGGGAGCCGCTGGACCAGCTGGCGCCTCTGGGCAACATCGCTACAAAGTCGGACCTGCAGGTGCGGCCGTCACACCGGCAACACGTCGCCTCGCATTGTCACACTGACCACACGTCACTCGCATTGTCACACTGACGACATGTCACTCCACTGTCACACTGACGACACGTCGCTCCATTGTCACACTGACGACACGTCACTCCACTGTCACACTGACGACACGTCACTCCACTGTCACACTGACGACACGTCACTCCATTGTCACACTGACGACACGTCACTCCACTGTCACACTGACGACACGTCACTCCATTGTCACACTGACGACACGTCACTCCATTGTCACACTGACGACACGTCACTCCACTGTCACGCTTACGACACGTCACTCCATTGTCACACTGACGACACGTCACTCCACTGTCACACTGACGACACGTCACTCCACTGTCACACTGACGACACGTCACTCCACTGTCACACTGACAACATGACACTCCATTGTCACACTGACGACACGTCACTCCACTGTCACACTGACGACACGTCACTCCATTGTCACACTGACGACACGCCACTCCACTGTCACACTGACGACATGTCACTCCACTGTCACACTGACGACACGTCACTCCACTGTCACACTGACGACACGTCACTCCACTGTCACACTGACGACACGCCACTCCACTGTCACACTGACGACACGTCACTCCACTGTCACACGGACGACACGTCACTCCATTGTCACACTGACGACACGTCACTCCATTGTCACACTGACGACACGTCACTCCACTGTCACACTGACGACACGTCACTCCACTGTCACACTGACGACACGTCACTCCATTGTCACACTGACGACACGTCACTCCACTGTCACACTGACGACACGTCACTCCACTGTCACACTGACGACACGTCACTCCACTGTCACACTGACGACACGTCACTCCATTGTCACACTGACGACACGTCACTCCATTGTCACACTGACGACACGTCACTCCACTGTCACACTGACGACACGTCACTCCATTGTCACACTGACGACACGTCACTCTATTGTCACACTGACGACACGTCACTGCACTGTCACACTGACGACACGTCACTCCATTGTAACAGACGACAAGTCACTCCACATCACACTGACGACACGTCACTCCACTGTCACACTGACGACACGTCATTCCATTAGCACACTGACGACACGCCACTCCATTGTCACACTGACGACACGTCACTCCATTGTCACACTGACGACAGGTCACTCCACTGTCACACTGACGACACGTCACTCCACTGTCACACTGACGACACGCCACTCCATTGTCACACTGACGACACGTCACTCCATTGTCACACTGACGACACGTCACTCCATTGTCACACTGACGACACGTCACTCCATTGTGACAGACGGCATGTCACTCCACTGTCATACTGATGGCACGTTACTCCATTGTTCAAACTCCAGTGCTCAAGCACGTTGTAAGACGAAGTTTTTTGCATCAAATTTCATTTTAGTTAGTGCCAGCAAACGACCGGCCGTTGACAGACCGCTGGGTGGTGTGCGCTCCGTGCGGGTAACGCGAGCAGTGTACCCGTGGGCTGGGCGGCGTGCAGTGTGGGAGTGGCGTCGATCCACTGCGGCCTCCACGGGCCAGGGCTACTCTAGCTCAGCTCGCCAAGGCTCAGCACGCTCTACGATCGTAGATCCAACGGCTAAACTGTGACTATGACCGCTTTTGGCCACCTAAAGCAGCATATATCTGCCAACAACTAGTGAACGCGTGGACGCGTGAACGGTGAACGCGCGGTTGGGTTTCAGCTTGCCTAAAGCGGACACCGCTGAGTGATCTCCGCTGGTGCAATGGACGGCTGTTTGTAGCGTTGCTGGGCATAAATAAGTCAACAAGTGCGCATGAAATAAGAAACTTCCGCTCATAAAAATACGCGATATTAATTAATGCAGTAATGTAATTAATGGATAATGCATAATTGCAGGGCTGATGAGTGTTAGAATGGCTACGGGCATAGTTCCAGGTTTAATAGGCAATCACCAATGGATGAGACATAGTTTCTAGAAGCTTCTGTGGTTAGGTTTGATATCAAGCCTGGCCACAATCGCTGGCGACGCTCAATGTCACGGTCATCCTGTGTCAGTTTGGGCGTCGGCCACCAGGTGGCAGTACATGTGTGCACTTCGCGGCAGGTGGCGGTGCGGTGCCTGGAGACGGCCGCCTGGGGCGCCTTCCACAACGTGGACATCAACCTCAAGGACATGGAGGACGTCACTTTCCGAGAGGAGACGCTGCACGAGGCGGACCGGCTGGCGACTGAGGCCACCTGTCGCGGCCGCCGCCTGCTGGAGACCATGGCAGCCCGCTCACAGTGACGCCTGCGCTGGACCGCTTAACTAGCTCTCGACCAGCACTCGTTCCCCGGCCTATATATGCGTGGCAGGTGGCCCCTGTCGGACCTTGCGTGCACATCATGGGGAATATGTAGCCAGTCGGTACACTTGCAGTTTTGTAGAACGTTACCACGGTCAACCTGCGGTGCTGTGCTGTTGAGAGAACGTCTCCCCGGCGGGTCTCATCCCCCTGCTCCCACGCTGATGTTCCGTCAGACCGGGTGCCGTGCGGAAGAAGATTAGAGGTACTGATGCACCAGACCGGGCCAAACCGGTGGTGACCACGTGGATCTCTCTCAGCCAGTCACTGGTGGGGGTCGGGCAAGATTAACGTCCCAGCCCAGGTCAGGGAGCGCACACAGCGCAAGCCATACCAGTCAACGGTCGCTGACAGCACCTCCACACCACGTCACCGAGGATGAGCAAACACATCGAACCTACAATAAATAGTCATGCTCTGTTCCGAAAACGGCAGAAAAAAACACAGAAAGAAGCTTAGGACAAGTGCCTATCAAGCCTAGCCACAATCGCTGGCGACGCTCAATGTCACGGTCATCCTGTGTCAGTTTGGGCGTGGCCACCAGGTGGCAGTACATGTGTGCAGAACGTAAGCCTTCCCACAGACGAAGTGGAAAAAGAAGAATATTACCAAATGCTGTAAGGAAAACCACCGAAAACTATTCGATATGATAATATGACACCCTCCCCTTAAACTTCCCATCCATCTACTGAACACGTCAGACCTAGCGAGGGGCCCGGCTGAGAGCGAGGGACCCGGCTGAGAGCGAGGGACCCGGCTGAGAGCGAGGGACCCGGCTGAGAGCGAGGGACCCGGCTGAGAGCGAGGGACCCGGCTGAGAGCGAGGGACCCGGCTGAGAGCGAGGGACCCGGCTGAGAGCGAGGGACCCGGCTGAGAGCGAGGGACCCGGCTGAGAGCGAGGGGCCCGGCTGGGAGCGAGGGACCCGGCTGAGGCGAGGGGCCCGGCTGAGAGCGAGGGGCCCGGCTGAGAGCGAGGGGTCCGGCTGAGAGCGAGGGACCCAGCTGAGAGCGAGGGGCCCGGCTGAGAGCGAGGGACCCGGCTGAGAGCGAGGGGCCCGGCTGAGAGCGAGGGACCCGGCTGAGAGCGAGGGACCCGGCTGAGAGCGAGGGACCCGGCTGAGAGCGAGGGGCCCGGCTGAGAGCGAGGGACCCGGCTGAGAGCGAGGGACCCGGCTGAGAGCGAGGGGCCCGGCTGAGAGCGAGGGACCCGGCTGAGAGCGAGGGACCCGGCTGAGAGCGAGGGACCCGGCTGAGAGCGAGGGACCCGGCTGAGAGCGAGGGACCCGGCTGAGAGCGAGGGACCCGGCTGAGAGCGAGGGGCCCGGCTGAGAGCGAGGGACCCGGCTGAGAGCGAGGGACCCGGCTGAGAGCGAGGGGCCCGGCTGGGAGCGAGGGACCCGGCTGAGAGCGAGGGACCCGGCTGAGAGCGAGGGGCCCGGCTGAGAGCGAGGGACCCGGCTGAGAGCGAGGGACCCGGCTGAGAGCGAGGGGCCCGGCTGAGAGCGAGGGGCCCGGCTGAGAGCGAGGGGCCCGGCTGAGAGCGAGGGACCCGGCTGAGAGCGAGGGGCCCGGCTGAGAGCGAGGGACCCGGCTGAGAGCGAGGGGCCCGGCTGAGAGCGAGGGACCCGGCTGAGAGCGAGGGGCCCGGCTGAGAGCGAGGGACCCGGCTGAGAGCGAGGGACCCGGCTGAGAGCGAGGGACCCGGCTGAGAGCGAGGGGCCCGGCTGAGAGCGAGGGACCCGGCTGAGAGCGAGGGGCCCGGCTGAGAGCGAGGGACCCGGCTGAGAGCGAGGGACCCGGCTGAGAGCGAGGGGCCCGGCTGAGAGCGAGGGACCCGGCTGAGAGCGAGGGGCCCGGCTGAGAGCGAGGGACCCGGCTGAGAGCGAGGGACCCGGCTGAGAGCGAGGGACCCGGCTGAGAGCGAGGGACCCGGCTGAGAGCGAGGGACCCGGCTGAGAGCGAGACACTCGACACCCGGCAGGTCAGCGGACACGTGCTCTGAATGTATTTGGTCGGCGGTTTTTAAGTGCAGGCATATGTGTGGGAACATTTCAACAAGTGGAGTGATCGGGCTGGCCACACAGCTTAAATCGACGTCACATGCCCCGTACCCACACAGGGGATAATCCAGAACTTGTCATGGGGGCACTTGTGTGGAGGGGCGCCAACGCGTGTGTGTGTAGGAACGCCTCCGGCTGAAAAAAAAATCGTGAGGATGCACTAAATCATAATGAAGGAGCGCATTTTTCTTGCAAGGGGCGCCTCTGGCTGAAAATAATATTGAGGGGGTGCACTCGAAGGACACTGAAGGAGCGCCTCTGGCTGAAGAAATTCGAGTGGGTGCATTCCAGCCTTCCCGGAGGGACGCCTTTTCCAGGCCGAAGGGGTGCCACCTTCCTGCAGGGTGGACACGCCTCCAGTGCTCCCTGTTTCCGCCCCTGTGCCCATGCTACCCCATAATTTTTGGGTGCACGGATTTCGACCACTATTTTTTTTCTCAAGAAGCAAGTTTTTTGCCACATCATTTTAGACAGACACAAATTCGGAACTTTTGAACGTCGTGTCTGTGTAAGGTAATGTGACCGAAGTCCTGACACCGGTTCTTCTCTAACAAAAAAACAAAAACAAAAATTGTCACTGAAAGAAAACGGTTTTTGGTAGGTCGAGTAGGCCGCCATCCGTAAGAGGCATTCCATATTCCTGCACAATTTTGCATTCCATAAAGGACTCTTTATTTCCCTATAAATACAGTGGACACAGGATGAAAGAACATACTTTATAAAACTATGCATCCTGCCATACTGCACTACTGCCTGCCATACTGCACTACTGCATCCATACTGCACTACTGCCTGCCATATTGCACTACTGCCTGCCATACTGCACTACTGCCTGCCATACTGCACTATTGCCACTAATGCCTGCCATACTGCCACTACTGTCACTACTGCTTGCCATACTGCACTACTGCCTGCCATACTGCACTACTGCCACTACTGCCTGCCATACTGGACTACTGCCACTACTGCCTGCCATACTGCTTGCATGTAATTATCTCGGCCCATCAGTTCGTTGATTGAGAGCAATGTAGAAGTTCTCAAGGTATGTGTTTTTGTTGCCGGAGGTTGACTTGGTGCACGTTGGATAAAGGTTTGGTTGGCTTAGCGTTTCTCAAAGTGTACGTAGCTTTGTATATCTGAAGCAAAACATTCAAGTCCATGTTTCCAATTGTCCAATCTTGCATGCAACCGACCAGAATTAAAGCATTCCTTCATAATATAAAATAATTGTATCTAGTATTGAGGTAGATGGTTAAATTGAGGTAGGTGATTAAATCGCCATGCATGTGTTTAATAGCTCAGAAGTATGCTAAGTGAACATTATATTCTGAAAACGTATGGGCACAGTTAACGTTGCTGGCCCCCTCACCTTAAAAAGTAGTGAGGTCATAGCCTCACTTGCCCCTCCCATTCCTACACCTCTGAGTGCAGGTAATGTCCCTCTACCGGACACACCAGATCTAGTTAGTTATTAGGGTTTTGGGGCGCAGACCTAGCGAGGGGCTCAGCTGAAAGCGAGACACATTGCAGGTCACTCGAAACTGACATGCCCTGAACTATTTGGCTCGGGTAATAGATGCGTAATACATGCACATCTGCTCTTGTGTTTCGATTAATTGGAGTGGTTAACAAGGTGTGTTAACATGCGCACCGGATGGCGCGGCTTGCGCACCCCTCCGAAGATCTCGGAAACGACTGAACCGAGAAGGGCAAAATTTGAAGTAGAGATTACGGCTGTAGTGAACTCTGCAGTATACATTTGATGACCTTACGTCAATGCCTTCAGGGCCAGATGAGATCGAGATCGGCCTGCACGCAGCACCGCAGCGCCACTGGACCAACAAAATATGTTTGATCTTCGACGCTAGGTGGCAGGCCGGCGGCCGGTTGGTCGATCTTGCATCCCCGCAGTTCCCATGTTTACCACCGGATGTTAAAGAGAGAAGTGTTTGCATAGGATGTACTTGTCAATTAGCAACACGGTCACAATATTTAATTACTATATCCCGACCCGTGCATGAGATATCGTCGAAAAACAGGAGAGGTGGGCG
Organism: Ashinkailepas kermadecensis; assembly: GCA_034440615.1. Classification (NCBI taxonomy): domain Eukaryota; kingdom Metazoa; phylum Arthropoda; class Thecostraca; family Neolepadidae; genus Ashinkailepas; species Ashinkailepas kermadecensis. The sequence goes on from JAOTOM010002959.1 coordinate 68,238, forward strand.
GATTCCACTCCCACCCCTCCGGTGCGCGTGTTAAGGAACCTGGATTGCTAGGCTGGCGTCATTATCCAAGGTATGCCATAAATAAATGTCGCAAATGATATGATTCGCTTCGGTTGCCTCGGGACGTTCACGGACATCGTCAGTGAGTGCAATATTGTCGGAATCATGTTCGTAAGCACAAAACGAGTCATCGGTGAAATTGGATCGCTATTGACTTACTCCCTGTTTTTAAAATGCAATGCAAACTATAGGGTTGCACAGGTTTAATGAAATTAGGCACAAGTGGCACCTATTGGTCCTAGTGGTCTGCGAGTCTGAGACTGGATTACAGGGTATATCTGTCGATGGTGCCCTGCTGTTCACCCTTTCCTGAACGACACGACACTAGCAGTAACCACCAACGATGCTATGGCTAAATGATCGGGTAAGCACTGATGTATTCATAATTCACAACCTTGAACACACGTTTTAATAACAATGGCAGTAGCTAGGCGCGATCGCCGACAAAACGCACAGAAATGCCGATCGGAAACACGATCTCGTCTGAGATAACCTGTGTATCTCGTGAAACGTCCACGAGACGCGCCAACAGAGGATATGGAACAGAAACAAATAAATTAACCCACCTCGGGTGCTTCGTGACTTTTCGCGAGAAACAAAAGCATGTGGCTGGCTAAATGTTGGCGAGAAACGTCAACAAAGTTTAGAAAAGTACACGTATTGATGTAAACCACACCAACACCAAGGGTAAATGCCGATATCAGCACACCTCACACGACACCAAGTAACTCCAAGACGATACGAATTAAGTCAGTGGAACGAGTCGAGTCATGTCTGAATTGACATCTCACTACTGCCAAAGACACCAGCGTCCGGCCTGTAATCGGCGCAATCAGTGGTTCATCATTCATCGTTTCCGAAACTGCGGACAGCTTCAGCCAGTATCTTTGCACCGTGAATCTTCATCAGGGCACCGGACAGCGATGAGCATCCAGTGTCACCCACCTCAGTGTCACCACCACGTCCCCAGTTGACTACGCCAGATCACCTGCCTACACCCACGCCAGGCGACCTACTGACCCGCACCTCGGATCGTCAGTCGGAGTCGAGGTCGGACAGCAGGTCGCGCAGCAGCAGCACCTCGCGCCATCAGTCGGCGTCGAGGACTGGCAGCAGGTCGCGCAGCAGCACCACCTCGCGCCATCACTCGGTGTCCAGCTCGGGCAGCAGGTCGCGCAGCAGCAGCTCGGCCAGCTGCAGCAGGTCGTCGGCCGGGATGAGCGTGATGTCGGCCAGCAGCGGCAGCAGCAGGTCGCTGCTGGCGCGGCGCACCAGGAAGGCGGCGGCCGCCAGCACGGCGCCGGCCAGCAGCGCGTCGTCGGCCAGCACGGCGGCGTACTGGCGGCGCGCGGCCGGCACCAGGCCGGCGCGGCCCGTCGTGCGCCGGTACAGCCGCAGGTAGACGGCCGACCGCCGCACGCACGCGGTGCGCAGCAGGCGCACGGCCGCCGACGGCAGCCGCGGCCACAGCGGCCGCACCAGCTGCGCGTGCCGCTGCATCAGCAACGTCAGCAGCGTCTCCAGCGTGTCCAGGCAGGTGGGCGAGCTCACCTGGGCGCCGGACCGCAGCGGGCCGGGTCAGGTAGGTCAGGCGAGGGAATGCTGTAGTACTCTAATGCCTACAAGGAGACGTGGGGCGACTTGGATGCGAGGGCTTGCGGCGATGGAGCTGATTGAAAATGCTACTTTATGTGAGGTTGGTACCGACTGGTTACGGTTAATTGTTTTTTTTTAAACAAATATAATTCTTAGCGCAAAGAATTGGTCGTCACGTGACGCAAGGTGCTCATCTCACACTTGGAAACCTTGACAGGAATTTTCCGAGTTCTGGACTGATTGGAGCGTCTTGTTTCCGTGCTCAGTCACATCGCGTTCCGCTCCGTGAGCATTTATGAAAGTGCATCGTCGGGAAAAACAATTAATAATATGCGATGTAATTATGCATCACGCTTTAAATCCCGAGAACGCATTTGTTCAATCAATAAAAAGCGAAGGGACAGCAACATATCCATTTCCTGGTACGCACAACGCTACAAATCCGTAAAACCTTCAACTAATTAGTTAATTACTGACATGCAAAAGTAAAATATCATGCAATACCAGGTGAATTAAGGTCAACAAGGTTCATACATGTGATTCCAGAGGTTATTTGTTATCTTGATGTCTGTAGATAGTCGATAAGCGATTGAAGCAACTGCCAACTGGTTATTTCTCAACTGTGGCACTGGACGATCGAGAATAATATGTGGGTTATGGAGCTCCGGTACCGGAACCAGGTGGGGGGTGGGGGGCATATGAGGTATACCCTGCCCCCCCTCATGAAGAAGAAGATTTCTTATTTTCCCACACTAAAAACTAACCAGCGGCACTTGCACCCAACATCTCATTTTCTTCATTGGCTTACCGGTTGAAATCACCCTGACTGCGCTCGTGTAGAGCTCTCGTACTGCACGAATATAATCAGACATGATACAAGGCATAGATTCAGTACTGGCCGCGGCTGCCCTTTCATACAAAACTGGACACAAACACCGGATCACCAATAAATGTGGCGTATCGTGACAAAGCCGACTCTTTGAACACAGATTAGGACTACTTGAGAGAAAATGCCATAATACAACTTGTAAAAAGTGGCAAAATATTTCAAGAGCGGGTGTGATTATAAGGCAGCGGCACTCGAAAAGGTGTCAGAAAAGGTATTACATCTCAAAGGCGTGGCGCTCGATTCGGATCGGATCATTCACGTAACTTCTTTGCACAGGCGGTGGATAAGGCTCCCCAGGCCTCGCGCTTGTTCCTAATCGTGTCCGGCTGCCCAGGCGACCAAGTAGCTGGCTTTGTGGAACCAGCTAGCGAGGACTCTACGGCGTCTCAGCATGACACTGACGTAGCTGTCGTGACACCACGCTCAGATCCGGAGGTGCTTCAGTGAGCCGGTATTGAGCAGCTTTTGCGACCACTTGGCTGTGTAAATTGCAGTATAACACGAATTGTCCAGAAGCGAATATCCGAGAAGAGATTCACCCCCACCCCCACCCACCGAAAAAGAAAATACAAAGAAGCATCCTAGAAAATGTTTCGTGAGGGGAAGGAGACAGTGAACGAGAAGGAAAAAGAGAGAGGTGATAGAGGGAGAGGGGAAAGTGGAGGACAAGAGAGGGAAAAGTACGGAGAGATGGGTGTAGAGCGGAGAGCAAAGGGCGACGGAGGAAGAGGACATAAAATATGGCAGGAGTGGGAAAGAGTACAACACTGAAAACGGCTGAATAACGGGCCAGCGTCCGCTGAACTTACCTGGAATTTGAGCGCTTTGAGTATCCTAACTTCCGAGTTGACCACGCTCTCCAGACTGTAGGAGTGTTTCGCCTCGCGCAGCAGACTCTTCACTCCCTTGGTGGTGATGATCTGCCGAGAGATCAGTGGCCATGAGCGACGGGCGCGTCGTTGCCTCACGTGAGCCACGCTCCTTTAACACAGTGTTAAAATAATGGTTTTTCGTCAGGTGTGAGATGTCGAAACGAGTACAGTAGGATGTCGAAATTCGCCATGGAAACGATGCTCCTTAACATAAGTTATAAGTTCTTCAAACACAATGTTAATCCAACAGCGTACTCCTACATGTACCTTTTTCCTTTGTTTGGAGATACCTAATCTAGGGGTAACTATTTTAACGATAATGATACAAAATACCTATCCTTATCAATTGATATTGTACAACAGACCACATCATAGGTAATCCTGGATTTGTGCTAAGAGATGTTCGTGCATCACAATCTGTAATAGCAAGCATCAGCATGATATTTATCAACAAGATACTGTTAGAAATTAGGTATGAAGACCTCATAACGACTCATCACGAAGCACGATGTCGATACTCAGTTGGGAGGGATGTCAATTCAGTGTTCAGAAAGTGGTATATTCCACCCTCTTTCACGAATAATTTATCACTGCTTTAACAAGTGTGTTGGCATGGCATGCTAACGGCAAAAACGGAGCCCATTGAATTATCTTGAGGGTGCGAGCCAGTACATGAAACTGCGAGTACGAGCCAGCGTATAGACCAACAGTAAAAGTTCTAGCGACTAGTCGGTGCTGGCTGCCCTCAGGAAAGCTAGATGCACTTGGAACTAAATACTCCTACAAATACTGGAGGAATCAATGTGATCATTGACTGGTTAGAAATAGCCTTGTTATAATCATTGACTTTCATGCATGGTAGAAGTGTATCAGAACGTGGGCTCTTGCCCCTTCTATAGGCCAAGTCTTGGCACCGACTGATCCGCTCCCCACAATGTATAGATTTGAACACCATTTGACAATCATCCACCCTGATTTCCAGTCATCTCACATGGCGAGTTAGACGTCAACTTCGTAGCCTGATCCAGCCATACCCACGGAGGCGATCCGAACTCCGGTTTTCTTTTCATGAACTTTATGCAAATTTATACGCTTGCCCGAGATTACCGAACATGCTGCCGGCTGATGTCAGAGCTGGGAGGTTCCCGCACGGACGCCACTCCGACGGTGTCACCCAGCTACGCGTGCCCGACCTTACGAGCCGGCTGCAGGCTGATGTCAGAACTGATAGCTTACTGTACGGACGCCGCTCCGACACTGTCACCCAGCTACGCGTGCCCGACCTTACCGAGCCGGCTGCAGGCTGATGTCAGAACTGATAGCTTACTGTACGGACGCCGCTCCGACACTGCCACCCTGTCACGCGTGCCCGACCTTACCGAGCCGGCTGCCGGCTGATGTCAGAGCTGATAGCTTACTGTACGGACGCCGCTCCGACACTGCCACCCTGTCACGCGTGCCCGACCTTAGCGAGCCGGCTGCCGGCTGATGTCAGAGCTGATAGCTTACTGTACGGACGCCGCTCCGACACTGCCACCCTGTCACGGGTGCCCGACCTTACCGAGCCGGCTGCCGGCTGACGCTGCGACTGGGGGCTAACACGATCGCGTGTGGTGACTCGACGAACGCCGTCTGATCAGGACACAGGAGACCAATGCCAGGAGACCAGGACCATGAGACCAACACCAATGGTGTTCTACCAACCGAGCCATCGGCGTGACAGCACCTTGTAATGCAGTGCCAGCTTGGAGGAGATCTGAATGCAGGAGAGCATCCTCAGGACCGCCTGGCTGTGGATCCGCTCCAGCAGGCTCTTCCACTCCTGCTCACGTTTGGCCTGTTCCACCTTGGTGGTGATGTACCGGTACATCTCCAGCACGTGGACCTGCATGAATCTGCCGACAGGAAGATGGCGAGAAACTGTGAAGATTGGCGAAACGTGGATGAAGCATGATCTTCTGGGGAGGGGCTGACATCGGAGCGTCGGAACAGGATGCGGTCAGCCAACACAGCGATCATCACATGGTGTTGCTGAACCAGCACCTGAACCTAAAGACACGTGTACGGTGCTGCGCCAAGTGCCAAAGTGCCAACACCAGCTCCGATCACATGGCATCACCAGTCGTCAATGATGTCGCAGTGTTTGAAGGAAAGTGGGCTCGTGCCCGTTTTATAAGCTACGTCTTGGCGTCTTTGAATTTAATTAACAATCTTTTACAACAATCTACAGCGTGTTTCAGACTCTGTGAAGTGTTTGAATACTAAGAACTGTAATTGATTCGCACAAAGTTTGCACAAATCTTAGCTAAGCCACATTTAGCATATCACACATTAGCTTCCCAAGATAGCGATGAATACAACGGTTATTGACGTCCATATTATTTCGTGACAAGAGTGTAAGAGTGCAACTTTCCTGGGGCGGAAATATTCTGATAGTTGAAGCTCTTTCCGGTTACGTTAAAAAAACTCTTAAGATGGGTGCACGCTATAATTTGTCACATTTGTTCGGCAGTTGCCGATTGCGAAGATAACAGCCCATGATGCCACACGTTGCGTAAAGAACTGAACGGCAAGCATGGCTTCCAACGTAATAAACCGTGGTCTGAATCGGAACGGAGAAGGCATTAAATCGGCCGACTTCTGCCACATGACCTGATGCCGACTGTACCACGAGCCACGAACGTTCCTCGCGTCGACGCTCACAGCGGCGCCCTGTCGGTGACGCCCACCACCGCTGGACTGCCGCGACCTCGCCGACCGACGACTAACCGCTCGAAGAGCTGCAGCGCGCGGAAGAAGACGGGCGCCGGCTGCGACAGTCGGCGGCAGAAGAGCAGCAGCAGGTGGCCCGTCTGCGGCGCGCCGAACACGCCGCAGAACGGCAGCTGCGGCTCGGGCGGCGGCGGCGCCGCCTGGTGCAGCGCCTGACCCCACTCCAGCAGCAGCGAGTCTGGGCGGCACAATGGTGTCCACGTAGATCCGGCAGGAATTCATCTGTCCTAGCGTTCGCCTTGACGGCAATGCCACCGCTGGTCGCATGTTTCAATGTATCGGTAACTGTTAGCCAGCTGATCGTCAGTCAATGATATTCAATAACTTGCAAATTATTTAATGGAGGCCAGACGTTTCTGACAGTATTGTTGATCACGATGACTAAGACAACGACGCAGATTGCTGTTGGAATTCAGATAATACCAGTAGCGAGTAAGAGCTGCAAACATCTAATGGCAACATGCGAATGACGTATATGGCGCATGATTTCAAGCTGTCTGTACATTACATGCAAATAATTATGCAGATGCTTTGAATGGAAACAAAACGAACGGAATGAAGCAAAGAAGTGAAATGACGCAAACACGGATCATTTCCGTCCGTAATTGGCGAGAACGCGATTTTGCGACTTTTGTTGAACTGCCACGCTTCTCAGTGAAGTACAGATTGTAGTGGAATATGCACCAGATGGGATTTGTGAACTTGGCAACCGCTCAACTGGCACTTTGGACATCGCACCCAACGGCACAAATCCCAAAGGGCTTGTGATGGTGGACAAAGAAGTGAGAACTATATGATAATAATTGGCTTGAGCAACTCCGCACATTAGTCGTTTAATATTTAGCAGATGCGAATTGAAATATCCTGTTATAATTGCAAGCTTCCTTTCATTATATGTCCTTTGTAGCAGTTTCTCAATGCTTTAAATGAAACATTGTGGGAGAAAGTTGGGGGACGATATACCTGGCAAAGGATGATAGAACTGTTACTAGTTGATTTTAAAGCTTAATTTCCACAGCAGAAGCTTCATCATGAGTCATGACTGCAACTACAAGCTTTCTCCAGATAAGTTGGCTGTTCTTCGTCAGCATATAAAGTCATGCATACAACACATGCTGTACCAAGGATGCATAACGACTATGCCATGCCACCCAAAACAAAACGTCGAAATGATACGCACACAGTTAAGGTAGCAAGACAACCAGGGGTGTTGTATATACGTTTGAGGGGGCAAGTGCCCCTCAATGTTGGCTTCCCCCAAACAATTTTAACTTTTAACATGGAACCACATGGAGGGTCCCCCATATATTTTGACCTGCCCATTGCCTTCATGCATCACTCCCCCCCCCCAATAATTTTCAGATCTCAACACACATGCAAACAACTATATTTGTACAACGTATATGTTTGCAATTTCTGTGCAGATATGAAGCGCCGCTTTAATTCCAGATTGATTTACTTGGTGTGCACCGAATCGGTCGCATATATGCCAATACTTGATCAGTTCAGATTCAGCAAGCGTTGCGGAAAAGTTCGAGGAAGAAAGAGGTTTGATAGACAGGTAGGCGCACCACGTGCACACGTAGCGCCAGACGGGTGTTGCGATAGACAGGTCGGACCCGCATCGCACCACGTCAGCGCCAGACGGGTGTTGCGATCACAGGTCGGCACGCACCGCACCGTCGCACCACGTCAGCGCCAGACGGGTGTTGCGATAACAGGTCGGCACGCACCGCACCGTCGCACCACGTCAGCGCCAGACGAGTGTTGCGACAGACAGGTCGGCGCACCGCACCGTCGCACCACGTCAGCGCCAGACGGGTGTTGCGATAGACAGGTCGGCCGCACCGCACCGTCGCACCACGTCAGCGCCAGACGAGTGTTGCGACAGACAGGTCGGCGCCCGCACCGTCGCACCACGTCAGCGCCAGACGGGTGTTGCGATACACAGGTCGGCACACCCCGCACCGTCGCACCACGTAGCGCCAGACGGGTGTTGCGATACACAGGTCGGCACCCCCACACCGTCGCACCACGTAGCGCCAGACGGGTGTTGCGTACGGTCGGCACCCCCGCACCGTCGCACCACGTCAGCGCCAGACGGGTGTTGCGATAGACAGGTCGGCACGCACCGCACCGTCGCACCACGTCAGCGCCAGACGAGTGTTGCGACAGACAGGTCGGCGCACCGCACCGTCGCACCACGTCAGCGCCAGACGGGTGTTGCGATACACAGGTCGGCACACCCCGCACCGTCGCACCACGTCAGCGCCAGACGGGTGTTGCGATAGACAGGTCGGCACACCCCGCACCGTCGCACCACGTCGCGCCAGACGGGTGTTGCGATAGACAGGTCGGCACACCCCGCACCGTCGCACCACGTCAGCGCCAGACGGGTGTTGCGATACACAGGTCGGCACGCACCGCACCGTCGCACCACGTCGCGCCAGACGGGTGTTGCGATACACAGGTCGGCACGCACCGCACCGTCGCACCACGTAGCGCCAGACGAGTGTTGCGACAGACGGTCGGCGCACCGCACCGTCGCACCACGTCGCGCCAGACGGGTGTTGCGATAGACGGTCGGCACGCACCGCACCGTCGCACCACGTCAGCGCCAGACGAGTGTTGCGACAGACAGGTCGGCGCACCGCACCGTGCACCACGTAGCGCCAGACGGGTGTTGCGATACACAGGTCGGCACACCCCGCACCGTCGCACCACGTCAGCGCCAGACGGGTGTTGCGATACACAGGTCGGCACACCCCGCACCGTCGCACCACGTCAGCGCCAGACGGGTGTTGCGATACACAGGTCGGCACACCCCGCACCGTCGCACCACGTCAGCGCCAGACGGGTGTTGCGATAGACAGGTCGGCACGCACCGCACCGTCGCACCACGTCAGCGCCAGACGAGTGTTGCGACAGACAGGTCGGCGCACCGACCGTCACCACGTCAGCGCCAGACGGGTGTTGCGATAACAGGTCGGCACACCCGCACCGTCGCACCACGTCAGCGCCAGACGGGTGTTGCGATAGACAGGTCGGCACGCACCGCACCGTCGCACCACGTCAGCGCCAGACGAGTGTTGCGACAGACAGGTCGGCGCACCGCACCGTCGCACCACGTCAGCGCCAGACGGGTGTTGCGATACACAGGTCGGCACACCGCACCGTCGCACCACGTCAGCGCCAGACGGGTGTTGCGATACACAGGTCGGCACACCCCGCACCGTCGCACCACGTCAGCGCCAGACGGGTGTTGCGATAGACAGGTCGGCCGCACCGCACCGTGCACCGTGCGCCAGACGAGTGTTGCGACAGACAGGTCGGCGCACCGCACCGTGCACCACGTGCGCCAGACGGGTGTTGCGATAGACGGTCGGCACACCCCGCACCGTGCCCACGTGCGCCAGACGGGTGTTGCGATAACAGGTCGGCCACCGCACCGTGCCCGTAGCGCCAGACGGGTGTTGCGATGGACAGGTCGGCACGCACCGCACCGTCGCACCACGTCAGCGCCAGACGAGTGTTGCGACAGACAGGTCGGCGCACCGCACCGTCGCACCACGTCAGCGCCAGACGGGTGTTGCGATAACGGTCGGCACACCCGCACCGTCGCACCACGTCAGCGCCAGACGGGTGTTGCAGACAGGTCGGCGCCGCACCGTCGCACCACGTAGGCCAGGAGACAGGTCGGCGCCCGCACCGTCGCACACGTAGCGCCAGACGGGTGTTGCGATAGACAGGTCGGCACGCACCGCACCGTCGCACCACGTCGCGCCAGACGAGTGTTGCGACAGACAGGTCGGCGCACCGCACCGTCGCACCACGTCAGCGCCAGACGGGTGTTGGATAACAGGTCGGACACCCGCACCGTCGCACCACGTCGCGCCAGACGGGTGTTGCGATAACAGGTCGGCACACCCGCACCGTCGCACCACGTCAGCGCCAGACGGGTGTTGCGATAGACAGGTCGGCACCCGCACCGTCGCACCACGCAGCGCCAGACGAGTGTTGCGACAGACAGGTCGGCGCACCCACCACGTCAGCGCCAGACGGGTGTTGCGATAGACAGGTCGGCACACCCCGCACCGTCGCACCACGTCAGCGCCAGACGGGTGTTGCGATAGACAGGTCGGCACACCCCGCACCGTCGCACCACGTCAGCGCCAGACGGGTGTTGCGATAGACAGGTCGGCACGCACCGCACCGTCGCACCATGTCAACGCCAGGCTCTCACCGAGGGCGGCCGAGCCGATCAGCTTGGCATGGTCGATGGCGAACTCGCCACAGTCTTGCGACTCATCCGCCATGTCAGCTTGCCGCAGGTCACGACCTTGCCGCAGGTCACGACCTTGCCGCAGGTCACGACCTTTCCGCAGGTCACGCTGTGTCACTGGCGCGTACGAGCTAGCACCTAGGCTTGCTGCACACCACAGGAGTGTACCGATGCACTCCTGTGGACAACAGAAATCCGTTTTCAAATGACAGTTTGAAGCGAAAATACGCGGCAGCGTTTATTCGAAAAATCGAGCATGTCTTGTTGTGCGACGTGCCCGATCTTTATTGGATAACGACGCACCAGGAATTTTGGGAACGCCGAGGAATTATTATCGGGAAATAATCGACAGAAAGAGCTATTCTAATGCGAGATAGCGTATATAATAGTTCCCCTCCCCTTGTATTTGTCGGTGTAGCCATGATACAATGTTCGTTCCAAACCCTGAATTCACGGATCAAATGAGGTGTTATTCACCTAGTCAAATTGAATGTAATTACCAAACAATGCGCTAACCCATTATAAATATATATTTTGTTTCCCATCTCTCACCAGCTGTAATACGAGTTGTGTAATGCACCTGCAAAGTGATACCTGAGATCCAAACACTGTCGAATCCAGACGAGAGGCATCTGAACAATGTCCCCACTCATTGACCCTGGAAGGAGTCAATCATGCACTTTGGCCTATCCTTGCGCTCGGACACTGGTTTCCTTTGGCCAAAGTAATACATTTTTCAACATTGACCTGGGCTATCACACAACTTTGGCCATTCAGGCATTATCAATCCCTGTGCTGGAGAGCCAATAGAGGCGATCACTGAGTTTCTATTGTGACCGATAAGTTCCTAGGGCTAAATTGGGCTCCATGCGTGGACTTATCTGAGACCATTCCACGTGACTTAGCGCAAAATGCGTAAATCCAGACCAAACTATTTATTTTCGGCATATTTCACCGTCGACGTCTTCTCGTTGAAATTGTCATACAACATGTTCTGGAATCCAGAGTGAGTCACTAAAGGCATGTTCCCAAGAACGTCGATCACTCAGGATCGGTCGACTTCCGCCTCTTCTCTTCCTCCCTTTTCCGCCAATGTCACCTCAGTGGAAAGTCTGGGCCTCTTGGCGAGATCCGAATTAATTCCATTGATCTGTCTCAATTCGTGGCGTTCCCCCTGGGGAGATGGTGCCAGGACCATCAGGCGAATGCTCCGCTGCATTGAAATCCCTCGACCTGTCCCTTTCTTCTGCCGGGTAATTCATCACTTTTTTGTGCTAACATGCTTTATGGTCGCAAAGGCTTGGCCCTAGCAGTCATAATTTGAATATAGCTACTTTTATCGTGTATGAGAAGTTAGACAGGCGTTTTCTTCATCTAAACCAGAAAATTGTCTGAAGGAAATGATCTGACGAAGGTGTGTCGAATATGACAGACGGTATGCCCTTTTTGCGTTATCCAGCTGCACCAATAGCCATTTTGGCCATGCTAGGCCAGTTGTTGCACTTTGCTGCGAAGTGCGCCTACATTCTCATGAGGGGCGTTCGCCTAGCCCAGGAGGGTGCATACATTCTAAAGAGTTGTCGTCCAGAAGGGTGCCTTTACTAGGACTGTCAAGAGAGATACTTGAGTGCCTCAGGGGGTGCCTAAATTTGCACTAGGGGTGCTGATTTCATGAAACGGCGCCTTTGGATTCAACAGAGGCATCACCTGACCCCAAGTAAGCGCCTCACTGCGAAGAGAGCACCGGCTGGCCCAGGAGGGCGCCTGCATTTTCAAAGCACTCAACTGCCCAGAAAGACGCCTTCCCCGTCTGGAGAGGGCACATGTAGCCAATAGTGTTCCGTATGTTACGAAGAGTGGTGCCCGAATGGCCCAAGAGGGTGTCGACATTCTGCCCAGAAAGACGTCTTTCTTGTCTGGAGAAGAGCATATGTAGCCAATAGTGTTCCGCATGTTACGAAGAGTGGTGCCCGAATGGCCCAAGAGGGTGTCGACATTCGCAAGCGACACAGCTGTACAAAAAAGCACATGCATTAGCGAGATAAGCGCCTGACAGTCACGGACGGGTATCTTCGCTTTCCATTCTCCTGATTATTTTACAGATTGTAGCTGTGTGGATAAACTCGACCGACTGGGTGGCCAGCTGGTTCGACTGGAATGACCACCCAGCTAACATGGTACCCGAGGTCGCCCTGCTCAACAGGGCGACTATGTCATGAGTACAATATATACCATATATTGCTCCTAACATGCCCCTTTGTTTGCCGATGGTCGAGTTCATGTCGCGGGTCAATATAGCACAGACTGCCGAAGTCGCCATGTTGCCCAGGATATGGACGTCGATGACGTGCCGAAGGTCAGTTTATTGTCCTGTGTGGTGTGACAAGCGCCTTTTTCAAATGTAGTTCGGATTGTTGTTGGGGAGGCTTTACGGTATCCGTCAGTGCTAAGCGCAAACTTGCTGCACTGACCCTGAACCCAACTTCCTATCGGGAAATTCCAGTTCCATTGCACAAATTTGACCGAGAGTTGACGTATAACTGGCACGACCGCCTGGTGCCTGCGCCCCGACCTTGCCTGGCCAGTCGCCAACTGGCATCCCAGCCGGAAGCGTCAATAGCGAGCGTGCGAAGCGACACGAACCCATTGTGCCAAGACGGGGAGACCTCTGCTCTATCCACTGAGTTAACCAGGCGGAAAAACTCTCTTGTCAAGCCAAAACCTTCTTGTCGACGCTCCTGTGGTACGCTCACTCGACGCCTTTCAAATGATCTGGTACACCTCCCTTGCGGGACCGGTACCCTTAGTTTTCTCTAGACCCCTTGCTGAATTGTGTACTATGCACTGACCTTTGAACTGTACTGACCAGGCCAACACAGGCGCATGGGTCAAGTGAGTCAAGGCTGGTTCTAGGGTACGTGTGTGTGCTGATTTCGGATTAGGCGGTCATGTTTATCCTACAGTGTCGCAAATTGCTTCGGGTAAAAAAACACAAAGCCGATATTCGCCCTGCGTTGCTTGCTATGCTAAGCTATAGGACGTTATGTCATGTTATAGAACGCTAAAGGATCATGCCATCCCTCGTTGGAGTTCGATTGAATGCTGGACACGGTAATCTGTATTTCATAGGCACATCATGCATAGTTCGCCATCTATTTGGGTCCGAACTTGAAAAAGTGCGGAATCTGCGAAAATCTGCCGGAACATGTTCACGGACTGTTCACGACCCGAACACATTTTCATAGTGGCTGAACACAACCAATTATTTCACAGCAATGTCAGTCAGCAGCATTATCATTTGCCTGATGGTAAAAAGGATAAACAAATTTCCGGGCTAATTTTCCACCCCGGGACACCAACAATCAATGTCAGAATGTTATGCTATGCCAGCCATTAATGCTAACGAGAAGACCTGAAATTAGTGTAAATAAGATAATAAATAGTCACACTTCACATACTCAGAAATCTTCAGCATTCCGGAGTGGAAATGAGCATCAACGTCGGCAACTCCTGGATAAATTCGGGCCGTTTTTCATACCTGCAAGCAATTATATAATATCAGTATGACGGCGTGAGTTCGCTAACACAAAAGTGTTGCATTGCCTGTATATGTGTGGTAATAATTATTCCACACTCTAAAGTACCATTCCATTGCAAAATAATATTGCGTGTAAAGAAAATATACGACCTTCAATATACCAGGAGGTGCTGAGTTGACATCAAAAGTAACGATAAAGTATAATCTTTATCGTTACTTTTGATGTCAACTCAGCACCTCCTGGTATATTGAAGGTCGTATATTTTCTTTACACGCAATGTCTAAAACCCAGGAGCATCTAAGAGCCATTCTTCGTTGTATTAAGCAAAAATAATAGTTAAAATAGTTGACAAATACCACCTAATACATGCTAGATTGACATGACTTGAACATTTATTCTTGGCGTGGCTTTGGTTTTACAGATATACATTAACCATCAAACGTTCGCATAAGAATGAAGACATTCTTATGAAAGAGGACGCACCGTGGGTGACTGACATTGATCTTTGTTGTGAATTTCTACATCATGTTACATATTTTTCAACATCCCACAACTAACACAAATCATTTTTAAGCACTCAGCCTTTCACCCCGTCTCTCGACTTTGCCTGATTTGTCAAGCTTCCTAACTCCCATCTTTTTTTCTTGTTCCTCCTCCGGCGACGCTGCTGAGCCGGGCGGTTTGTCCGCCCGGCCTGAGGCTGAATCGGCTGCTCACTACCCACACACAGCTCCAGTACGAGTCCTAATGGTCGATAGGAGCTGCGCATACCTTTTCTGTCTGAACGGGTAAGCCGACTAACTTAGCCGCCAGTGCACCTCCTTCACAGAAATTAATGTGTCATTGTATATTGTGTGCGGTCCTCCTACGCAGTATGAGTAGTAACTCGGTGAAGTGATGCTATGTGCAGGACCCTTGGGTTGTGCTGGATACAACTGCGTCGATATAACTTTGCTTCTTCATTTTGGTGATGGCCTCGAGGTTTCGGAAAATCTACTCTCAGCACTTACGATGCTCTTGAAAACCGCCAATCAAAAACCAATTAGTCCGTCCCGCCCGATTGAACGCACTTATGTCAGAAACTGCGATGGAATGATTGACGAAATTGTATGGAAATAGCGATTTATCTGTGTAATTATGGCGCGAAATGACCTTCACCTTCCTCCGAAGGTTTGATAAGGTGAGCATTCTACTTGTGTCCTTCGTGTACTACTTATTGTATTCCAACAATGCCGCAAGTTAGTTTTGTACTTCTTTCTTGTACATGAATTTGTCTTGACCAATGCATCACTTTATGCACGCACGTGCCATTTCTCGCCATTTACCGCATGGTTTTTCCAATTGAACACAAAATTCCCAAAGATGCAAAATTCCAAAGGTACCACACCAACTTACAATTCGTAGTTGCGGCTACGCATAACGAACATGACTCTCTTGCTGCATTGTTTTTGGTTGCTTCACCGTGATGACGCAGTAGCCAGTTTCCATGGTGTGGATAAAATCGGCTAGCATGCTGTTGAGCATTGCACTGCTACCGCGTCTTCCCGTCCGTGAATATTGTTTTGCATATTTAGTTAGCAACGGGATATTGCGATTCTTCTTGACATTCGCTGATACATGAATTGCATCAAGCCCCAGATATTAACATTCGTCCGGCTTGCCGGGAAATCCACCTTCGATGTGCGGGGCAATTGAAGGCCCCTCCCCCCCCCCCTAACTTCCCATCTTCGTAAGCTAGATAAAATGCAGTGCCGTTAGAATGCGTGCACTGTTAGAAACTCTGGTCATGGAGAGCCTGAAGCAAACATTACAGTTGCATCTTGGCCGACAATAAGTAACCATAGATCACATTAGGTCAATATACGGACCTTGACTTAAATCGCCCGAAATTATTTGACAAAGGCAGTTTTTTTTCTGCCGGCATTGTAATTCAAGAACTAACATACATGTAGTTATACTGATCACACTAAAAAAGGGTCAAGACCACAATGAGTCAGAATTAGGTTTGAAAACAAGTTTTCGAATCATGCATGTTAGACACGGAAAATAGCATGGGCAAACGAATGCATCCCAGGGTTCACATAGTAGCTTATTTCTTCATGTTCAGCCATTCTGAGGTTCCTAATGGTCATAATAGGTTCACCCAGTGACATGACCATTATCTTGGAGAACGGCCTGGAAATTATGAATATTATGCCTCTGGATCTTCCAAGAGAACCATTCAAGAAAATGTGTACATCCGTTTGATATCCGAAAATCCTAAGTTCAGGTCAGATCACGCCGTATGGTCAGGTAGAGAACGTTCAAGCTTGAATATCCCCGGTATTTCACTTTTGAAATATAAAATTATACTCCCAAAGGAAAACTCAACTTACACTAAAACATCTTTGTAAACTGTCCAGCTTCTCATTTCGTGACCTAACCTTAGGGCACGTTGTGACAATATATAGACAATACAAATATATTGATATGCCGATCACTTCAGCCTTCGCCTAGTCTACACCGTTTGTAAAGTAATCCCATGGTAAGGTGAAATCAGGTAAAATAAGGTCGGATCACGAGGTCAGATCACCTCAGGCCACTTGTTGGTCACCCAATGTCATGCCACACGACTTCGGCGACGCTGAAACTGAATTCAGATATGACTTCAACATTTTGTTAGATGCCTGTGTGCAGAATATACCTGATATTTGACCTGACCTAATATCACTGACCTTCGACTTATTTCAAATCAGAATGCGTATTGCATGCTATATTAACTTATGCAGACAAAATTATCCAGAGTTAAATTTGTCCCACTCAGGACGGTAAAGAATGCCGAAATTAACCTGACCTCGAGTCAGTGGCCTGGAAACTGATCCCATTTCGAATTGGCAGAGTTGTTCGTATTAGCGAAAGAACCGCATGCTAAGTTGATGTTGATATGTTGGAACTACTCTGAATGGCCATACTTTGAATATTTCGGAACATTACTGTTCTTAATCCGTCCCAGCTCAATGACCTTTGATGACCGTGACCTAAAACTTGTACGATATATGCAAAATATTTGTATAAGAATGTATTGGAAGCCTGGTGTATCCGCGTCTACTCATTCAGCCACTATCCCGGAAAACCATGACGGGGGATTATCGAGACGTTTTCCCGACCCCCCACAAGGCGAGGATTAATTGTGTGTTTGTGTGGGCTCAGCACACGCAATTATCTCAGGTTTTAACCTTGCAATCTATGTGCTGTCAGAATTCATTGTGACAGCATCGCCAACTTTGATTTGACCATATTACGGTAGGGCTCGCTTATTCCTGAATAAGTTTCTAACATGCATAGCTTGGAAGCTGGTTTTCAAACCCGATTCTGACCCGACGTGGCCCACCCTGTCCTGACCATGAATCTGTGGGGTGGGGGGCGGATTCCCCACTGAAATTCCCAATGGTCATTTGGAAAATCTCCTGGCTCCACCACTGCGTGCCATTTATTATGATCACTTGTCCTGAATTGACTCCTCCTCCTCCTTAATCAGCCATTGCCAAAGTGTCAACCCCGTCGCGCCATTGCTTGGGGAATTGAATTGTGTGGGGGTTTGAATAGGGTTTAATAATCCTCAATATCTATCGTCACCTTTTGGATCGGCCATTGGCAAAGTGCTCTTGCTCCGCTGCCGCTTGTGATGCCGTTTGTTACCGTTGTTACCGTTTGTCCCGAATTCACCTCACCATCTCAGCTTTCCCATGGCACCGTAAATGATACCGTTTTGAGAAAATCGGTCACATGTTTCGATTTTTCTCCTCTGGCTAGGCCTCGAATAGCATGAACAGTTGAATGCCAAATCATAGTCACCTTAACCAATGACATCGCCACCTCCAGTTTCCAGGTGGGGCCCAACCCCAGGCTTCCCCCTGCGGCTTCGGAAACTAGAATCACTACCGGAATAGGGCTAAAGCAAAAACGTATACACCCACATGACTACAAGCACATACTTGGCGACCTTGGTTCCATGATGTACAACTTGGCAAGACAAAAAACTTGTCTCCCAGTTCCAATATACTTCCCGCGTTCCTACAACAGGAGCTGAGATATCGGGAGTGGCTCAGCTCACCTGTAGGCTCAACTAACCTCCTCTACCAGACCAGACCGGTTTTACTACCAGACCAGACCGGTTTTATACCTTTTTTCTGGGGAGCATTCCCCCACTCACCGTAGCTCTTGCATTGGACATTCAATCAATGGAAAACGTCAAAATAAAATTTTGGAAAAAAGAATTATTGGAGTACCAAGTTTTTGTTTAAAAATAAAGTTTTAAGTTTCGGAGACATTAAAGCCTCCATTGGCATTCGCATGCAAATCAGGAAGATAATACTGAACATTTTCATAGTTTGTGTCACGTGGACACTTCAAGTGTTTGGATGATAGGGCATTGCTTGTTCAGTCCATTGATAGCATTTGGCATGCATTACGAAAAATTTAAATGGTATATTTGCAACTTGATGAATGACGATGCATTACAGTGATAACGGATGGGTCATTGCCGGACTAAATGCACTCTGGTGACATCAATTCAATGATGATTTCCAGAGGAAAGCTCAGTCACCTTTGCTGTCGTGCTAACGAGGAGAATTCTCCGTTTCTGACAAGCACGGGCACTGGGCACGTACGTGTCGAGAAGACAGAACGGCTTGGGTATCCGATGACAAACACTGTCTCGTCGCTGTTTTCGGATCGCGTGACACATACGGTTCGCCATAAGGGGAGTAAGTAGAAAGAAACAGTCGCGCATCGGCAGTTACTGTGTCGGCATTGGCCATGGGTAATGGCCAATGTTGCCACCGGTCCTGACCTCAGAGTCTGAATCACTCGGTATCTCATCAGCACTGTCCTGTGCTGTTGCCGCTGCGATCGTTGCTGTTGCCGTTGCGGTCGTGGGTGTGGAGTGATCACGGTCCCTCAAATTCGGAAGCAACGTACTCTGCCGACGGGCCTGTCTCGCTTGAAGTCGTATCGTGCCAGCAATATCCACGACTGGACCTATATGCAGGCGCCTTTCGTTTATCTGATAACATAGAAACTGCACTTCTGCCGCAGGGATGCGCTTTTCCGGCTGGCAGACACGGCACGGCTCGTCCGTGATTTCACACCGGCAGTATGCAATGCCAAACAGTTCTTCCCTTTGGAGCCTTCCTTTACGGTCCTGAAACTTACATCCTTTATTTCTGTCCGCGACCGTTTCATATTTAGACAGATTCCTGTGTGTCTTACCTAGTCGTGCAGTCTTCTCCATTATCTTCCACTCGTTCACATTGATTCGCACACCGCTAGCGCTTTGAACAATGCTTGACTGATCCCCTATAGCAAGAACAGCATCTTTTACACGATAAGCCACTTCTTTATTAGTAGGCAATCTAGCACTGGGAAGAGTTTAGGCTGCTATAGTATTAAAAAAAAACATAGATCGTACTTTTCAATGGCAGTTGGGATTGTGGCAGATCAGCTGGCTGAATGTCAAATATGAACGAGTGAGTTCTTTTCCGAGTAGAAGGCCCTGGATTCTGCATTGTCTCTCACCCAGCTCACACGCTATCACGAAGCAAAAATAATCCACGCCTCTGCTCAGCTACGTGCCGACACAGTAACTGCCGACGTGCGACTGTTCTTTCTACCTACTCCCTTCATGGCGAGCCGTATGTGCCACGCGATCCGGGAACAGCGACGAGACAGCGTTTGTCATTGAATATCCAAGATCCTATAGACCCCTAGTGACGTCACTTTAGGGGGAGACAATTGTGTGGGTGGTTTCGGGCCCTACTCGTCGAGCGCTTTCCAATGACACCACTTTCGTTTTCGTTCAACTTAGTTTGAAAATTAGAGGGGGTATAAAGGACCCCACCCCCACCCCCGAGACGGGGTGTGAAGATCTGACCGGAAAGACGGTGCAGGTTAAAATTAAATCTCCTCGAAATATGCAAACATTCTATAGGATAAATATTGTCTTAAGCAAACCCGACGAATGGCTACTCAAATGTGAGTAGGCTTTCGAAATAGGAGATACTTTTATTTCCCCCCTCCCCGAAACAGGTGCAAATCCGGCTTCTAGATCCGCCATTGAACGCAGCACCAAATTATTTTATCAATTCTACCTCCACATTGTGTATCTCTTGACTTCAACATTCGGAAGTTCGTGAAATTTTGAATGTCTAAACATGAAGATTACATAAGCAAATTTCACTTGAGCTATTCAGTTTTGAAATCGGCTCAATAGATTCCGAGAGCTGAGGGGAAGGAAACCAGCCCTCTTACACATTTACGCTTAAAAGAGCCCTACCGTAATATGGTTAACGGGATTTTAACTTATGTAGTACATACATATGTAACTTACGTAGTACAATTTTGGGAAATCTGGAAGAAAAAAAACCGCATTGTGCAAAAACCTTTACCTTATCTTCATCGACGTCAGCTGATGTTTTCAAGCTACCTACGCACAATCACTGGCGGATCTAGCCCGCCGGTTTGGGGGGGGGCAACTTTCGGTTTTCGGCGTCAGCCCCCTCCCACTCCCCTCCCCCAGTGGCATACCTAGGAATTGCATCAGGAGAGCGGTCGAACGGATTTGGAGGGTGCGCATTCTCCCACTATTTTTGGTTAAAAGCACCGGATTTCGACCACTATTTGGCAAAGGGGCCCATTAATTTTTTTTTAAAAAAATAATGATAATAAATACCTTTAAAATTGGAAATCCTTTCATTCATCGCTATTTTTAACCTCGGCAAGGGCTACTGCATTTTGATTTAATTTACTTCTGTTGGTTTCGGGGGGGGGGGGCAAAAGACACTATGCCCCCCCCCCCCATTTTAAGCGCTTCGGGGGAGGGACGCCATGGCCGGAATGGCCCCTCCCTGGATCCGCTAGTGCGCACAATCAAGATATATCTAGGAGCAAAATCGCTTCCAGCACCCAGTTCGGACGGCGAGCTCCAGGTGCGGTCAAAGTCGGTGGGTATTTTGGGTAGTTACATGCACTGTTTATGGGTTGGAAACTAACAATTTCCTATCGGGAGTATCGACCGTTGTTCATGATGTAACTGGGTTGAAAGGCCAAATTGCAAAGTATGACAAACGGCTTGACGAGGCGCACCAGCCGCAGAAAAAGAATCCACCGAAACGCACCGGGAGATAACAAATTAACACCGGAGAGATCGAATACACGCACCAATGCAAAAAAAAATACATGAGGTAAGAAAATCAAGAGGTTTAAGGCAGGCCCCTTTTATACATACAGAACATTCACATCGAATCAATACAAAATGCACATCAAAATACCTACCTCGTTAAAGCACAAGGAACCTACAGCAGCTCCTACCCCACTACTTTGAAGCGCATGGGCCACTGAACTGAATTTGGCAGCAGGTGATTTTTTGTTGTGCGAAAAACAAATTTGGTAGCTATCATCTGAGACAAATGTGTCCCGCTCTGTATATTTTCGTCGTTTTCTCCAATTGTGACTTTCTTCTTGTGATTTTTGAAGTGGTGTGTGGAGTGCCAGTGGATTATCGGCCCGCCCTCACCAGGTACTCGTCCCCGCACCACAGCCGCACCGCTGGCCGCCCGCCCCACACCGACGAGATCGGGTCGAAAGTGTCATACTTTGCAGTCTGGGTGAACGGCAACATTATTTGGTATTATTGCACTTTGAGGTATCCACAAGTCAAGTTTTACACAAATTTTACCTCCATGAAGCAAACAAAGGGGTTATATTTGGTTAGGTTAGGCTAGGCTAGGCTTTCTTTTAAGTTGGACACATTTTCAAGGATGTCTTGTAAAAATTTTGAAAAACAATTTTGTTTTCTCTCAAAAACAGATCAGACTATATTAGACTAGTTAGGTTAGTTTTTTTTATTTTGAATTTTTAAAGAAAAATTCGTGAAAATTTTCATTAACATTTTTTTTCTTGCACGGAAGGTGAGGCAGGAAATTTGCGGTCTAAGGTAGTTATTTAATTTTTGAAATTTTGTGTTTAGTTTGTTAGTTATTTGGGCTTTAGGGCGAAATTTCTTATTCCAATGCAATGTTTATGAATGTGCTTAGCATGATGTGACCACTCTTTTCCTCTGCAAATGCATACTTTTCAGTTGAGAATGAAAAATAACACCTGAAAATGGGCTTGGAGTTTGGTAATATAATATAAAGTGTTCTAAATATAAATGCATCATAACCTAACCTAGCCTACCCTAGCCTTCCATGCAAAATATCATTATTTGTAATTGAAAATTATCCAACATTCTTTTTCTAAAAATTTTCAGATAAAAACCTAGCCTAACCTACTTTTGAATTATTTTTTTTACAATAAAAATGTCCCCCCCCCCATTTTTCAACATTGTTTTAGACTTAAAACACAAGCCCAACCCAATCTGACCCAACCATACCTAGCCCCTTTGCTTGCTTTATTGTGGTAGAATGTGTGTAAAACTTCTCTAGTGGTTGCCTTAAACTGCAATAATACCCATTTTCTTTCTTTTGAACATTTTTCGTATGCTATATCACCCAACTCCAAGGCCTTTGTATTGGAGTTATTTTGCCTGCCGCCTGAAAAGTATGCATTTACAGATGAAATGAGTGGTCGCATCATGTTAACCACATTCATAAACATTGAATTGGAAAGAGCAATTCCAAGAATTCAAAAAAAAATCCTTAAACTGCAAACTTATCCATTTTTTTCGGAAATAAGTTTATGTGACTATAAAATGCCTGGAAGTTCAAATTGAAATAAGCCTCTATCAATGCACTCGTGTTTATCTAATCAAATGTGAACGTGACTTGAAGGTTCAAAGTTTTTTTTTAATGACTACGGTACCTAATCTGGGATAAACGGTCGCTACACTTAGCTATTCCAGGAAAAGCGATTTCCACCCTGCAGAACGTACTTGAAAGCGATGTCTTATGAGAAAATAACATAGGTATGATGAACAAGTTCACAAAAACAGCACTGCTGTGCCTGACCTGGTATTGAAGCGGACTCCCCAAAAATCAGTGCTGCAGATCACTCACGGAGCCAGGGGTTCACGTCCTGATTTTCAATGCATATTTTCAGGTGGAATAGGGAAAATCACAACTTAACATTAGCAGGGTACCAAACAAGGAGGTACAGACCCTCCCCCCCCAATCCACCTGGGATCTCCATTCATTCCAAATATACACCTGCGTTCACCCACGACCAGAGTGGGAAACTTACTTTCCGGGTTGGGAGTCGGAGTGCAAACCGGTATCTTCCGGAGTACATTTTCATAGACATTATTTTGTATGCATGGAATCTGTTTACCAGTAACCGACCAGAAAAACCTAACTCAGACCTACATAATATGCATAAGTAATATCATTCTCATTTTTGGTCAGATGAAATGTCAAAACATAGGAACAAGGAAGTGAACAATGGATGGCACCGCCCGGCAGTGACTCGTAATAATCAGCAGTTTCGTTTTTCATAACTCACAGGAGCAATGCGCTTTCCTTTCACTTTTGGCTCAGTACAAGGCTAGCCATATGAAAAACAAACAAAAATACTTCACACTTCACCCTCAGCTCAGAGCGCATACCTACCTACGCAGCCAATTTCCCACGTAATACGAACGCAACTCCGCTACCGCACACGCCACAGTTGGATGTGATCAAAGCAAAGGATCAGTCGAGGTCTTCTGTTTACAGTATGACACTATTAACCACGTGTTCAAAGTTGCTAATGGTTATGACGTCATATAAAAATTACCTTACATTGATTGGTTGCCGGACAGATTTCATAACAGAAAACGCTAACGCAGCCAATTCTGATCGGTGCGCTCCGGGCCTCCGGAGAACGTCTCTTAAAACTGTCAAACTTTCCCACTATAGGGTGGCCGAAACACAGCTTTTCCGAGCCGCGGCTCCAAAGCCGGAGAACAGTGTACTCAGTGCGCATGCGCATCTTTTGCAACTTGTAGTCGGCGTGTTGTTGTCGGCAATTGGGGTTGAGATTTGAGGAAATTGAGTTTCAGCAATCGATAGTTGAGAGCTGACTGCTACAAAAAGTGGTTAGAGTGGTGACCGTAAGTGGAATAACCGGCGTTTTTGGGTGTATTTCTGTGTTGGTTTTTATTCATATCTTTGTTCCCACATTTCAATTTGTGTCGGAGTACATGTGAAGCCCATCCTACCCAGTATGAACCCGGAGTGCAAAATGTTTTCAGAGATAAAATCTCTTAAGAAGTGCCTTAATTCCCACCCTGCCCACGACGCAATTGCCTACCCAGCAATGCCCTTGCAAGGCGCCAAGGAAAGAAATGTAAGCGACGCGGAAAGTATGCCGCATGTTTGCGTGTTTCGGAGATACCATATGGGGAATTTTACCTTTACAAAATGGTCATGGGGAAAAACAAACTTTCGTTAATAACTAAAGCGGAACATACGTTTTTCCATTTGAATTCAAAATAATCTAACTAGTCTACCTGTTTTCGTTACGAACGTTGAGGCGCTAATTCAAGGAGTTTCACCATGAGTTTGCATAGGGCGAGGGAAAGGAAGATCCGGTGGGGCCTTGACAAGATTTCGTGCCGGCAAGGTATAGAATATGCTGGATTAGGATCGTTAATATCTTCTTTTTTTCTCGTGAGATTGAGGGGATTCGAAGGACGATTATGTCGGGGCATAGGTGTACAACATGCAAACGGGAATAGGTAGATGTCCAAAAGTGAAGCCTCTTCCCATGTGCACTTTTCACTTATGCTTCTACGTTTCTGATTCAGAAGTGATCGAAACATTGCTTGTTCACACCACATGCGGGATCCAAGGAAGAACAGAGGGCATGTGTGCTCTCCCATGGAAAGGCGGCGTCACTCGGACTGTAAAGGCTCCAGGGACGCTCGAATGCATTTGTCTTTAATTTGCTTTCAGCTGAAGGCGCCCCTCTGAGTAGAGAATCGGTTCTCCAGGAATTTTAGAGTGCATCCTCTCGAAATTGTCTCAATTGGTGGTGCCCCTCCGTAGGGAGGGAGGGATACCCTCTGATAAACGGGGCGCTCGTCGATGGGTGAGGTGCCGTTCTTTGGACGGGCCGCCCCTCCAGCGGCACAACTTCAATTCCCAGTCTTGTTATTGACGCCACTTTCATTGGCTGTGACTCCCTGGAACTGGCATTTGCACTGGCGGGACTCCATGGAACTGGTACTGAGATGGAATCCGGCCACTGTATCATCCTCGCCATGTGTCGCCACTGTACCAACCTTTGCCATGTGTCGTCACTGTACCAACGTTTGCCATGTGTCGCCACTTTACCATCTCTTGTCATATGTAGCCACTATGCCATCTCTTGTCATGTGTCGCCACTGTACCATATCTTGTCATGTGTTGCCACTGCACCAGGGGTGTTGTTTTGTATGCTTTTGGATGGGCATGTCCCTTAATGTACAATTGTGTCCCGCCAATGGTGCATTTGCCCCCCAAAATGAAATGCAAATTGGCATGCAGCAAAAAGCGTAAAACTGCGGGCTGCGATCGGAGCGGGAGCGTCGATGGTCCCACCGATGGCTCCGCCGATGGCTCCGCCGATGAGTCCGGGAGTGACTGAGACCGGGAGCCGATGGCCCCTCCGATGGCCCTGGAACTGGTGACGTCCGCCCGTTCTCTCTGGTGACCTGCCACTCAGGACGGTTTCCAACTGACCGCCACCGTTAGCTTCGCGACTATACCCTGTAGTGTGGCCAGCGTGCTGGTGTCCGGAAACACTGCGCCGACTGGCACCGTCTGCGCTGCTAAGTATCCTACCGCCATTGCTGACACCAGGCCTGAAGCCGAGACTTCCAAGAATCTGTCAGCTGTGGTAGCCAGTTGGCCCAGAGAAGCTTCCTCTGACGGCAGCGATAATGCTGCCCAAGTTGCCTGCGGCAGCCGTCGAAGAACTAGTCTTCAACAGTTCACGGGTGTGTGGTGCATCTCCTGCTGTACCCAGTTCGACGTGCATCCGTAGGAGCAGCTGTAATGGCCTCTGGTCTCCGAGCTGTTGGCAGGGCAATAGGACTTCCAGGAGGGCCACTCGCGATTGCGCTAATCTACGTCTCAGGGCGTCAATAAGGGCCACGAAACTGGGCGTCTGGATCGTGATAATATCCGCGCCTGCGTGGTGATCGACATAGAAAGGCTTACTTCCAGCAGGTCGAACTTGGTGCTGTCATCTTGGATTCCAGCCACACGAAACGCACAGCCCGTCTGCGTTGGCTAGAGGTCTGTCTTCTTCTGAGAAAGGAGTACACTCTGATAGCCTGAACTCGGCCAGCTGCTAGCTTGCAGATGCAGGCGGCAGGGCAGATACAGGGGATGACTGGGGGCATGTGCATCCCTCCCATGAGGGGTAGCCGCTCCTCCGGCCGGGAAAAGGCGCCCATCCGGTAAAGTTCGAGTGAACCCCCTATAATGTTTTAATCAGAAGCGCCATGGTCAAGTGTGCTTGAATGGATCCCCCTCGAATTTTTCGGCCGGAGGCTCCCCTCGGACGGAAAGGGCACCCCTCCAGGCAGAAGCGAGTTAAGAAATTGTCATGGTTGCCCTGCCCAGAGGAGACC
This sequence comes from Ashinkailepas kermadecensis, assembly GCA_034440615.1. Classification (NCBI taxonomy): domain Eukaryota; kingdom Metazoa; phylum Arthropoda; class Thecostraca; family Neolepadidae; genus Ashinkailepas; species Ashinkailepas kermadecensis. The sequence continues at coordinate 94,819 of JAOTOM010002959.1, forward strand.
AAGCCAGGCACCGATATCTGTCCAGAGGAGACCGGGACAGGTATCCGAACCTGTCCAGAGGCCCGACACAGGCCGCTGATGGAGGAGACCGGGACAAACACTAGGACCTGTCCAGAGGAGATCGGGACAAGCACCGAGATCTGTCCAGAGGTCTGACACAGGCCGCTGATGGAGGATACCGGGACAGACACTCAGACCTGTCCAGAGGAAACCGGGACAAGCACCGATATCTGTCCCGAGGTACAACGCAGGCCGCTAATGAAAGAGATCGGGACAGACACTCAGACCTGTCCAGAGGAGACCGGAACAGACACCCAGACCTGTCCAGAGGTTTGACACAGGTCGCTGATGGAGGAGACCGGGCCAGGCACCGAGACCTGTCCAGAGGAGACCGGGACAGACACCAAAACTTGTCATGAGGAGAACTTGGTCTCTGGAGGGGCGCCTGTAGATGAAAACAAAATTGAGGGGTGGGGTGCACTCGGGCCTTCCCGGAGGGGCGCCTTTACCTTCGAATGTGCGCCTCTGGCTGAACAATTCGATGGGGTTCACTCAAACACACTGAATGGGGGCCTTTTCCTTTCAAGGAGCGTCTCTGGCTAAATAATTCGAGGGGGATGCATTCGAGCACACTGAAAGTGCTCCTTTTTCCCTGGAAGAGTTCTTCACTGCCTCTGGCTGAGAAATTAGATGGGGATGCACTCGAACTTTCCCAGGGTGGAGCATTTTCCCGGCCGAAGGGGCGCCAATTTCCATGGGGGCACATATCTTCAGTGCCACCCCTGCATCCGCCCCTGCCTCCAAGTACTTCTGCAGTGGCGCCCCTCCGAAGAAACGGCGCACCTTCAGACAAGTGTCCCCATGACAATTCCTGAGTCCGCCCCTGGCAGGAGTTGGCAGGGCCGCCGCGCCGCGAACGTTAAAATGTTTGGTTTAAAAAAAATCACAACATCGTCTTTTTCCTGGGGCTACAACATCGTGTATGACCCATAACCCGATGCCCAATCTTCATTTTGGGGTATAATTAATTTCCGATATATTTTTGGCTACATGTGTGATACAATAGGGGAAGGTGGGGTAAAGCGGACCACCGGGGCAAAGCGAACCACTCGCTCTTCTGTCCAAGCAAGTTCTGCCATATATGTGCAACTGTCCTCAATAATAACGCATTATGTTGACGCACTTCCACCGGCGACGGCTTTGAGATTGAGGTGGGGTTTCCTCTCCGCATCAGCAATTGTATTTGTTCGACTTTCTGATCTAATTTTAGTGTGGCGGGAATGTGAAGATTGCGGGGGTGTTTATATCTCAATGTAAATATCAACAAGTGCATGTATTTGTATGGCTATCAATGCACCATGAATTAACAACCATCATCTTTGCCGCATTGCCTGAAGTATCCGTTTAATCATGAAATTGTGATTTGGGGTAAAGCGAACCACAAGTGTTCCAGTTTTCCCCATGGTGGTCCACTTTGCCCCAGCATTTTTCCACGTTTTCATTTCTTTTCTCGTTTAGCTGTGATGAGACCGGGTTGGCCACGGGCCAGGCAAAGTCATCAAAGGTGCTCGCCGAGAAAGGGAAGAGTCAGGTAGGAAGTTTGACTTCAGCTGAGCGGGGTGTGCTGTCGACAGCGGTGATATGCATGTCTGCTGGCGGACAGTACATCCAGCCCTGTCCAATCTTCTCACGAACACGAATGAATCCGAACACGCATCTGAACCGTCACTTTCTGATGTACGCCAAGCCAATTGAGCACGATCCTGCACTGTTGATCCTGGACGGGCACTTATTGCATGCAAAGAACTTGGACGTGATCGACCTGGCCAGAGCCAATCATGTTACGGCACTGGTGCTGCCACCGCACACTACTTACCTGTTGCAGCCAATGGATGTGGGGTTCATGTTCCGCCTGAGCACGTTCCACAACCAGGCCATACAGAAGTGGCTCCGTAACAACCCGGGTCGAGTAGTGACCATCCAACAAGTCGGCCAGCTATTCGGAGAAGCCTACCTCCGTGTCGCAGTTCCTAGGACTGCGATCAGTGCCTTCCGTCCAACAGGCATCTGCCCATGTGACCGGTACTTGCTTTGCGATGAAGACTATGCGCCAGCCGAAGTCCCGGATCAGCCAGATCAGCGCGCAGACCCAGCCGGGGTCATGGATCGGAAGGAGCAATGCTCAGCCCCAACCGGGGCATGGATCAGATAGAGCAACGCGCAGCCTCAGCCGGGATCATGGATCATCCGGATCAGCGCACATCCCCAGCCGAGGCCATTGGTCAGACGGAGAAGCGCGCAGCTCCAACCGGGTTCATGGATCAGTTGAAGCAGCGCCCAGCCTCAGCCGAGGTCACGGATCAACTGGAACAGCGAGCAGTCTCAGTCACTGCACGCTGTAACTCTCCCTTGGCTATTCCAGGCCCAAGCACGTCGACTCTCGAAGTTTGACAGGAGCAAATCATGCCAATTCCACAAGTCAGGTGCCAGAGTCCAGGGACGGCAAAGAGGCGAGGCAGAAAGAGCAGGTTGTGATCTTGACTAGTTCACCATACAAGAGTGGGCTCGAGAAGGAAGTTGAAGAAAAGAAAAGGAAAGCGAAGATAGCCTATCTCAGTTCAAGAATCAAAAAAGAAGACAGCGAAGAAGCAGACTAAAAAAAACGAAAAATGGGGCGCAACCGACATTCAAGTGACGAGTGGATTGAAGAAGACAGTAGCGATACGGTATTCCTATATTGAACCTAGTCATTTTCTCGATCCGTGGAGGGAGAAAGGTGGGCTCGCTGCTGCCAGTGTAAGCAGCATAATATGTGTGATGGTTTGGAGAAGGATGATAATGAGTTCACTTGGGACCTGTGCCAGTATATTCATAAACAGTACATAACCCATAGCGGTTGGTTTTATCGATGAACATGCTCAATTGCGATATATCGATAAACATGCCTGGGCGTGAAAACTGAAGTACTGAATGATAAAAACGACAGAGCGTTTGTCACAGCATTTTGTTTTATGGGACGGGGTAAAGTGGACCACCAGTGGACCACGTTGCCCCGCAACTTTTTTCGCGCAAAATCTTGCAGTCGTTCCTTCGACGTCAATTTATGCCAATTTATATCCGCCCTAGAGACAAATCATCCAAGTAAAACAGGAAACCGAAGTATGAACCTACCTCGCAGGGACATTAGCTTCTAGATACCACCCGCCAATTAAAAAATGCATGGCATCATTCCTTAGGCAGTCCACTATACCCTACCTTCCCCTACCTTCTTTTATATTATCCGTGGCTTGTACTATAACGACTACCATGCCTATTTCCCAGACACGTACCTACTTGGGGAGTGGCGACGCATACGTATTTTACCATATAGGATGTATAGAGCATATAGGACGGAAAGACATCGTAAATTGAAACTTATTAGAGCAGCTACAGACACCCTCAAAATAGTACAGAAGCAGCAAAATATTATACATGCAATGCATTTAGTACACGATAAATGAAAACCATCTGAATTCCGTGATATCAGCGAATTAGACAGCCAGACAGTGGTGCACATTTGATGCCTTGTACTGTACCTACTTACCTGCTGTTATTCCGACATTCTCGTGCACAGAGTTACATATAAGAACTCCGCATCTTATATTGAATGTCTGAACGCAGTCCTATCCACTGTCCCAGTCTGTGTAATGCATGTTGGTATGACCGGAGCCATGATTCCAGACCTCGATGTGTTTCTGTGTGTCTTGTCTACAATATTAATAGTACTAATATATTAATAGTTCGCCATCACGCTTGTGTGTGGTTGGGCTCGTAGATAATTCGTTGATATATGAGCAACGAAGGAAACGTGGTTCGGGAACTCTTGCACACTGATAGAACGGAACATTTCGAAAATTTAATTCGCTGTTCTTTTGTCGGGCTTTCAATTGTGTCGGACAATTTTATACCCCTTAAGTAATAACCTGGTCTTCTAGAGGTGTGGTTGTATTTGTAGCTTCATCTTGAGCATCACAAAAATTGTAAATATATCCTATCAGCGGATTAAGTGGCCCAAATCTAGCATACAAACATAATTGAGGACAGGGTCGATTAAGACGAGCGCCCCATGGCCTCTCACATAACACGCACATGAGGGGGGGGGGGGATTCGGCCCCTGTCTCTAAGATTTTGGAAACTACTGAAGCTATAAGCACACAATTTGGAGGGTAGATTACGGATGTAGTGAACTACAAATTTCATGACCCTAGGCTTTAAGGTCAAATGAGGTCGTGATTGGTTTCCTCACCGAACCGCCGCTCCACCGCACCGACGAAGCCTTTGTGACCTTGAATGTTCGCTGGTCGCCGTCAGGTTGGTCAATTTGGCACCGCGCAATTTCTATATTTACTAATGGATTTCGATTTGCTGTTGCAGGATGCGCTTAGCGATTTTTAGCAAAGTCACAGGATTGCATTACAATATCGCCACCCGTCTATGAGATAATGTATTTAATTTTTTTTAAAAGGAGAAGAGTGCGGATTCCACCCCTCCCCCCCCCCTCCTTCGATGCGCGTGTAAAACGGCCACATCTTATACCTACATCAATACCGAAGCACTTTGCCCCCACCCCCAATCATTTTCATAAAACAACACCTATGCACTGAACCATCTCTTGTCATGTGTTGCCACTGTACCATCTCTTGCCGTGTGTCGTCACTGTACCATCTCTTGCCGTGTGTCGTCACTGTACCATATATCTTGACGTGTGTCGCCACTGTACCATATATTGCCGTGTGTCGGCACTGGACCAACCCTTGCCATGTGTCGCCACTGTATCATCTCTTGTCGTGTGTCGCCACTGTACCATCTCTTGTCGTGTGTCGCCACTGTACCATATATTGTTATGTGTCGCCACTGTACCAACCCTTGCCATGTGTCGCCACTGTATCATCTCTTGTCGTGTGTCGCCACTGTACCATCCCTTGCCGTGTGTCGCCACTGTATCATCTCTTGTCGTGTGTCGCCACTGTACCATCTCTTGTCGTGTGTCGCCACTGTACCATCTCTTGTCGTGTGTCGCCACTGTACCATATCTTGTTATGTGTCGCCACTGTATTAACTCTTGCCATGTGTCGCCACTGTATCATATCATGCCATGTGCCGCCACTGTACCATCTCTTGTCGTGTGTCGCCACTGTACAATCTTTTGCCATGTGTCGCCATTGTATCATATCTTGCCATGTATCGCCACTGTACCATATCTTGTCATGTGTCGCCACTGTATCATCTCTTGTCATGTGTCGCCACTGTACCATCTCTTGCCATGTGTCGCCACTGTACCATATCTTGTCGTGTGTCGCCACTGTACCATCTCTTGTCATGTGTCGCCACTGTATCATCTCTTGTCGTGTGTCGCCACTGTACCATCTCTTGCCATGTGTCGCCACTGTACCATATCTTGTCATGTGTCGCCACTGTACCATATCTTGTTATGTGTCGCCACTGTATTAACTCTTGCCATGTGTCGCCACTGTATCATATCATGCCATGTGCCGCCACTGTATCATCTCTTGCCGTGTGTCGCCACTGTACCATCTCTTGTCTGTGTTCGCCACTGTATCATATCTTGCCATGTGTCGCCACTGTACCATATCTTGTCATGTGCCGCCACTGTATCATCTCTTGTCGTCTGTCGCCACTGTACCATCTCTTGGCATGTGTCGCCACTGCACCATATCTTGTCGTGTGTCGCCACTGCACCATATCTTGTCATGTGTCGCCACTGTATCATCTCTTGCCGTGTGTCGCCACTGTACCATCTCTTGCCATGTGTCGCCACTGTACCATCTCTTGTCATGTGTCGCCAGTTATCATCTTTTCGTCGTGTCGCCACTGTACCATCCCTTGCCATGTGTCGCCACTGTACCATATCTTGTCATGTGTCGCCACTGTACCATATCTTGTTATGTGTCGCCACTGTATTAACCCTTGCCATGTGTCGCCACTGTATCATATCATGCCATGTGCCGCCACTGTACCATCTTTTGTCATGTGTCGCCACTGTACAATCTTTTGCCATGTGTCGCCACTGTACCATATCTTGTCATGTGTCGCCACTGTACCATATCTTGTCATGTGTCGCCACTGCACCATATCTTGTCGTGTGTCGCCACTGCACCATATCTTGTCGTGTGTCGCCACTGTACCATCTCTTGTTATGTGTCGCCACTGTATCATCTCTTGTGTGTGTCGGCACTGTACCATCTCTTGGCATGTGTCGCCACTGTACCAACCCTTGCCGTCTGTCGCCACTGTACCAACCCTTGCCGTGTGTCGCCACTGTACCATCTCTTGTCATGTGTCGCCCCTGTATCATCTCTTGCCGTGTGTCGCCGCTGTACCAACCCTTGCTGTGTCGCCACTTGTCGCCACTGTACGATCTCTTGTCATGTGTCGCCACTGTACCATCTCTTGCCGTGTGTCGCCGCTGTACCAACTCTTGCCGTGTGTCGCCACTGTACCATCTCTTGTCATGTGTCGCCACTGTACCATCTCTTGTCATGTGTCGCCACTGTACCAACTCTTGCCGTGTGTCGCCGCTGTACCAACTCTTGCCGTGTGTCGCCGCTGTACCAACTCTTGCCGTGTGTCGCCACTGTACCAACTCTTGCCGTGTGTCGCCGCTGTACAATATATTGTGTGTGTCGGCACCGTGCCATCCTTTACCATGTGCCATCACCGTACCACTGCGCCGCCAGGCACCACTCCACTGGGCGGCGGCGGCGGCAGGCGTTGCCGCTTCGTCACCGACACACGTGAGCCGGGGTCGGGCGGGCGCCGCTGCCACACGGTTTGTTTGTGTTGCTCGGCGACCGCTCACTGCTCAATGCACGTCTTCGACACTCCGGCGAACGGGTCTCTCGAGCGCCGTCCAGCTCGGCGGGGCTGGCTCGACCACTGCTGCCCTCTGCTCTATGCCGCTGCCGGTGCGCGGTCGTTAACCACACGGCGGATCCAGCTGTCAATAGTGGCCGGCGGCTACTCACCGCGGGGTGTGGCCGCCCCCTGGGGCTCCGTCTGACCTTGGGTCGGCCGTATGAGCAGTTCCTGCGGGACAGGCCCGTGTATGTTGGAGAGCAGTGGTGGGTGAGACTTCCGAGTTTGGAGCAGATGTACTTGATGGCTGGCTATGTGGCTTTGCGACTAGTGGCTGACTCGATCCCCGTCTCCAGTTGGTACCCTGGTCGTATCCAGGCTTTCAGAGGTGGTGGTCTTTCGTCTGTGCTGCAGCCACTATGTTACCTTGCCTGGGCACGCTAAACCCCGGGCCCGCTCTAGGGGCTCTGATGAGCGTGACACGCCAGAACTTCGCGCCTATTTCGCACACTGCTCTATTTTCCGACCAAAGTCGGCCTCTGTCTTTCCCTTCTTGCACTCCTATTCCACTGTCCAGCATCCATTCTTCACTGCATGGCTCTGCAGCGTTTTTCTGGGCACAAGTTGCGTGACACGCCCCTGTTGTCCACCCAAACTCCACCTGTGTCCACTCCCCGTCGTCCGCCTCGAGTGTCACCGTTACCCCCGTCGCCGCCGCCCCCGATGTCTGACCTGCAGCCGCCGCTGTCCACAGCGCGGCCCGGCCGGTGCGCACGCTGGCGGCGCCCGTGCGCGCTGCTCAGCTGAGGCGCGCGGCGGCGGCGCGGCGCCAGTATTGACGTGGTGCGCGGGCGGGTCGGGTCGGTCCGGCCGCTGTGTCCGCCGCGGAGCAGCCGCTGCGGCGCCACGCTATCATGGCGGAGCGGACAGAGCAGCCGGAGCAGGGGCCTAGTGACCCGACCCCTGAGGAGGGCGCCGCCCCCGAGCGACCGCCGCGGCCCATCGAGGACCTGCTCAACAAGATCCGCCTCGCCGAGGAGGAGAGGTGAGCCGGGCGACGAACTAATGAGATGCGTGCGAGACCAAACGTTCTCCTTCCCAGCCACACACACGTTTGGCCACTGGAGAGCTTTGTCCCACGTACGGGTATGCGGTTTTGGCCATGCTCATTGCACAGTGCGCACTGCCATAACGACTGTCCTTCCGGCGTGAGAGGAGCTCATGAAGGACGATCTGGAACTCTGCAGCTGCTGATGGACCTTCCAAAGCGGATTTACTCCAGTGGTACCCGCCGGTATCCTGATCTCAAGAACTGCGCCCGACGGTGTGAAAGACCTCTGGACATCCGTCCTGCTGCAGTTCGGGCACGGAGAGAGAGATAGAGATTATAGAGAGATAGACAGACAGAGAGAGAGAGAGAGAGAGAGAGAGAGAGAGAGAGAGAGAGAGAGATATAATATATATATATATATATATATATATATATATATATATATATATATATATATATATATATATATATATATATATATATAAATATATATATATATATATATAGAGAGAGAGAGAGAGAGAGAGAGAGAGAGAGAGAGAGAGAGAGAGAGAGAGAGAGAGAGAGAGAGAGAGAGAGATAGAGATAGAGATAGAGATAGAGATAGAGATAGAGATAGAGATAGAGATAGAGATAGAGATAGAGATAGAGATAGAGATAGAGATAGAGATAGAGATAGAGATAGAGATAGAGATAGAGATAGAGATAGAGATAGAGATAGAGATAGAGATAGAGATAGAGATAGAGATAGAGATAGAGATAGAGAGAGAGAGATAGAGAGAGAGAGAGAGCGAGAGAGAGAGAGAGAGAGGGGGGGAGAGACAGAGACAGAGAGACAGAGACAGTTTGCGTGTGTTCACGGACCACGGGGCAGGCGCGCCGGTGTTCCGTGAGCCACGTGAGAAGACGTGGCCGCCGACCGGCTGGAGTTGTCAGCCGTGAGCCGTGAGTTTGAGAGGTGGTCAGCCGTGAGCCGGCGGTGTGACGCCCCGTCCCAGTGGCGTCCGGCCGACGGTGGCGGTCGCCCTGACCCCCACCGAAGGAGACCGATCCAGACGGCGCCCCATTGCCAGTCACCAATGAGAAACGTCTTAGAGCAGCACAGAAATGCCGAGGAACGCCCGTCAAATATTCCGATGGTCAGGACGTGAAATGATCTATCAAGTGTCGATGCGCCATAAAGTCTTAATCACACAGTGCATCGCGAGTTAAGCTGTTCTGCTATGGCACGCACGTGACGAGTGTCTTCCAACGCCGCGTTTCTTGAGTAGCTATTGCTGCTTATCACAGTACATCAAGTCAGCTGTAAAAAGCAGCCAGGAAATCGTCCATTGGCTGGAAATACTGAATGGGTTCCCATTTAGTCATGTATACGTCGTTTGTACTCTCGCGGTCATACCACACTACTCGTTTGCTTAAATATGGTTGTAGTATATTTTTAGTTCTTGCTTATTAAGTTTGCAATCGCAAACAGGTACAGTACCCAATAATGGGCGAAGTTAGAACAGAACAAGGTGTCTCTTCTCTTTCAGAATGTCGATGCCAATAATTAAATGATTAATATAGGGTCTGTTCCCGTGGCTCCACCAGAAGGAACTCAGTTGAGGCTAGTTGAGGCTTGATGAGACTTGCCCACGGGAGCGACCGGTGGAGCTTGGTGGATAAATCAGCTGACAGCGGCGCGAATTCCGCGACAAAAAGGAAGTGTTTGGTGCTGTATCATAAATTGGCCAAATTGCTTTCCAAATGTTTGTCCAGATGATCGCACAATGTACATAGTATGCATTGTAATACACAGTCCCAATTTTTTCTTTATTTCTGACAATGTATGTGTCCTCAGAGACTGCGCAGAGCACAGATGTTCTTTTCGCTTATGGGATGAACCAGGCAATCTCTCTTCCCTCTCGGTTGTGCACTAGGCATCGTCTCCCCGTTTTACGGTTGGTTGCAGCCTGCCTTCTTAACGTATAGCATATAATCTGGTGTCTGGACCTGCCGGACTCCCTGGGCCCCGAGGCGCTCCTCTACCCGATGCTGACTTTTCCTGATCTCAACTTGCTCGACCTCTTCGATCGGGTTCGAGTAGGATTTTAGTCGGCGCCGGGAGAACGGCGGTACTTCTGGGCACGGGGATCGCGGCGGATCCGGTTGGTAAAGTAACATCTTTCCCTTAGGCCGAATGACGCCTAAGGGAAAGATCATAGGCCACAAAGGATGTTTTTGTGGTCTGCATCTGTTACTTCGATTATAATTGTTCATTGTTGCAGTAGTAATTTCATATTTCCTTTCCGAAGGATGCTCCTGGTATTCAGTTCATGCATGAAGGTGAGATTCAATGATGGATGACGTTGTTTACGCACAAATATATGGAGCAAGTGCGCCGTGATTGAGCTTAGCTGAAAAATCACAATTGGACCCTGCTCTTGAGCTGGTGGAGCTTTTGCTCCACTGGTGGAGGTTGGTGGAGGAAAAATATCCACTGGATTTGCGACGGGAACGACCAGTGGAAGTTTGTGGAGGTTAGTGGAGCCACGGGAACAGACCCATACGCATATGTCAACACACATCGTACCGCGCTGACCCTGGCTACACTAAACTCAGATAGACGAAATATAAGAATGTACCGGCCTGTCCAGCTTGCGGGGTGTACTCGCGACTGAAATGAAAAATGTGAAGATAAAACTAACTTTCCCCCGCTTTCTTCCTCCCAATGCCAGAATTCCTCTCCAGGAAATGGTTACAGTGAGTCTGGATACGACGTAAGCAACTCTTCTGAATAGTTGCTATACGTGCAAAGGCAGAGGAGAGAGCGGGATTCCTGTTTCTTCTCAAAGGAGCCGATATTTTTGATGATGTGAAAGCTGCTGGACAGTCGCCTATTGGATATGCTGTTCAAGCATGACAGTATATTCGTTCTAGGCGCATGTGCATCACTAATATTATGTTGCCTACGTGTATTCCACCCGTTCATCTGGTCTTCTTCATTTCCCACGCACTGGTGTCAAACCGGCTGTGGACGGAAAGGATCAGCTGACAGTAATGCCCGACCACCTCTGGACGGAAAGCGAGTGCTGCGCGTCCGGATCAGCTGACGCCGTGTGCCGTTTGGCAGCGCGCCAGTCGTCATCCATCTGTACACGGGCCCCACGTCCGCGCCGCCAGCGACTCCTCGACTGGTCGCGTGGGGTGGGGAGTGCGCCGCCAGCAGCCACTCAGCTCCGGCCCGCAGGCGGCCGCGCCAGCTCGATACGTGTCGGCTGGCCTTCCGGTCCGGTCTGGCCTGGCCCATGCCGGCGCGCTCCGTACCGAGGGGCCGGCCGGTCTGTGCACGGGACGGAGCCGGTGCCGGTGCGGCTGGCCGGACGGAGCCGGCGTCTGAAGGCTGATGGCTCGCCTTGTGCGCGCCACGGCGGCCGCTGCTCGATACGTGTCGGCTGGCCTTCCGGTCCGGTCTGGCCTGGCCCATGCCGGCGCGCTCCGTACCGAGGGGCCGGCCGGTCCGTGCACGGGACGGAGCCGGTGCCGGTGCGGCTGGCGGGACGGAGCCGGCGTCTGAAGACTGATGGCTCGCCTTGTGCGCGGCACGGCGGCCGCTGTCACGGCTGACGTGGCGCGTCTCGAGCGATCCGTTCACGTCCATGCCCGGCCGATCACATACGCAGTCCAGAGACGTGTGCTCGGTGCGCCAGATCCGGGTTGGGCTCCGTGTGCTACCTCTGTCCCGGAACTGTCCGGTGCATCCGAGACCTCCCACGGCGAGCACACTCCCGCGTGTCACTCGAGCGACGGCTGGCTCTCACCGATCGGCGCGTGATTAATCTGCTGTATCTGGTGGCGACGGCGTGTCTTCCCCGCGTATCCTGCCGAACAAAGGCGACTGTATGTCACAAGTCGAGGGGACCAAGCTACATATCCAGGACTTATTCTCTCCGGGCACTGTGGCAGATCTAGAGAAAGGAAGACGAAGATATTGTACAATCATGCATCCGTTTTCCGTATGTGTTATTTTGTATCCAATCTCACGCTACCATGCGCTCGCTGATCTCCGTCCCGCCGAACTCCGTTACGATGACCTCTGCTGCACCCGGGGACATTCGTTGTCGGTAGTCCTTTGATGTCCTCTCCGACCGATGGATATCCGCAGTATAATAGCATTTGGTGGTGTGAGCATGGGCCCAACGATCTGAAGAGCTGAGGGGGCGGGTGAGTATTTGGAATTAGTTTCTTTCCAGACAACGAAATAGAGCTGATACTAAAACTCCTGTAAAGTTCAGGGAGCTTTCAGCCCCATTCCTATTGGCCATCCCCGTGCCTGAGCGTGCGTGTGTGTGGACAGTCTGCTATCAGCTGCAGACGTTTCCTGGTCGTGTGTCGGGCTGCAGTACATGACGCGGGACCGGTGGACAGCTGGCCAGTCAGCTGTGTGTCGGCGCCGCGCTCTGGCCCCGCAGAGTCGTGTGTCTGGCTGCAGCACATGACGCGGGACCGGTGGACAGCTGGCCAGTCAGCTGTGTGTCGGCGCCGCGCTCTGGCCCCACAGAGCCGTGTGTCTGGCTGCAGCACATGACGCGGGACCGGTGAACAGCTGACCAGTCAGCTGTGTGTCGGCGCTGCGAGCTGGCTCCGCAGAGCCGCTCGTCACGTCGGCCCCGGCCCCGGAGAGTCCTGTGTTTGGCTGCAGCACATGACGCGGGACCGGTGAACAGCTGACCAGCCAGCTGTGTGTCGGTGCCGCGCTCTGGCCCCACAGAGCCGTGTGTCTGGCTGCAGCACATGACGCGGGACCGGTGAACAGCTGGCCAGTCAGCTGTGTGTCGGCGCTGCGAGCTGGCTCCGCAGAGCCGCTCGTCACGTCGGCCCCGGCCCCGGAGAGTCCTGTGTTTGGCTGCAGCACATGACGCGGGACCGGTGAACAGCTGACCAGCCAGCTGTGTGTCGGTGCCGCGCTCTGGCCCCACAGAGCCGTGTGTCTGGCTGCAGCACATGACGCGGGACCGGTGAACAGCTGGCCAGTCAGCTGTGTGTCGGCGCTGCGAGCTGGCTCCGCAGAGCCGCTCGTCACGAGGCACGGCGGGAGATCACGCCGTCCATGGCGGGCAATCTCTCGTCACCTTCGGTCTGTCGGCAGAGTCTTTCGGCAACACTGGCCGAGTCTCTCGCCACCACCTGCCGAGTCTCCCGGCACCCTCAGCCGAGTCTGTTGACACCCCCAGCGCAGTCTCTCGGCACCCCCTGCCGAGTCTCTCGGCACCCCAGCTGAGTCTCACGACACCCCCAATCGAGTCTCCCTGCACCCTCTGCCTAGCCTTCCGGCGCCCCCATCAGTCTCTCGCCACCTCCAGCGGAGTCTCTCGACACCTCCAGCGGAGTCTCTCGACACCTCCAGTCGAGTCTCTCGACACCTCCAGCCGAGTCTGTCGACACCTCCAGCCGAGTCTCTCGACACCTCCAGCCGAGTCTGTCGACACCTCCAGTCGAGTCTGTCGACACCTCCAGCCGAGTCTGTCGACACCTCCAGCCGAGTCTGTCGACACCTCCAGTCGAGTCTGTCGACACCTCCAGCCGAGTCTGTCGACACCTCCAGTCGAGTCTCTCGACACCTCCAGCCGAGTCTGTCGACACCTCCAGCCGAGTCTGTCGACACCTCCAGTCGAGTCTGTCGACACCTCCAGCCGAGTCTGTCGACACCTCCAGTCGAGTCTCTCGACACCTCCAGCCGAGTCTGTCGACACCTCCAGCGGAGTCTCTCGACACCTCCAGTCGAGTCTCTCGACACCTCCAGCCGAGTCTGTCGACACCTCCAGTCGAGTCTGTCGACACCTCCAGCGGAGTCTCTCGACACCTCCAGCGGAGTCTCTCGACACCTCCAGCCGAGTCTGTCGACACCTCCGGCCGAGTCTCTCGACACCTCCAGTCGAGTCTGTCGACACCTCCAGCGGAGTCTCTCGACACCTCCAGCGGAGTCTCTCGACACCTCCAGCGGAGTCTCTCGACACCTCCAGCCGAGTCTGTCGACACCTCCGGCCGAGTCTCTCGACACCTCCAGCGGAGTCTGTCGACACCTCCAGCGGAGTCTCTCGACACCTCCAGCGGAGTCTCTCGACACCTCCAGCGGAGTCTCTCGACACCTCCAGCGGAGTCTGTCGACACCTCCAGCGGAGTCTCTCGACACCTCCAGTCGAGTCTCTCGACACCTCCAGTCGAGTCTCTCGACACCTCCGGCCGAGTCTCTCGACACCTCCAGCCGAGTCTGTCGACACCTCCAGTCGAGTCTGTCGACACCTCCAGCCGAGTCTGTCGACACCTCCAGCCGAGTCTGTCGACACCTCCAGTCGAGTCTGTCGACACCTCCAGTCGAGTCTCTCGACACCTCCAGCGGAGTCTCTCGACACCTCCAGCCGAGTCTGTCGACACCTCCAGTCGAGTCTGTCGACACCTCCAGTCGAGTCTGTCGACACCTCCAGTCGAGTCTGTCGACACCTCCAGCGGAGTCTCTCGACACCTCCAGCGGAGTCTCTCGACACCTCCAGCGGAGTCTCTCGACACCTCCAGCCGAGTCTGTCGACACCTCCGGCCGAGTCTCTCGACACCTCCAGCGGAGTCTGTCGACACCTCCAGCGGAGTCTCTCGACACCTCCAGCGGAGTCTCTCGACACCTCCAGTCGAGTCTCTCGACACCTCCAGCCGAGTCTGTCGACACCTCCGGCCGAGTCTCTCGACACCTCCAGCCGAGTCTCTCGACACCTCCAGCCGAGTCTCTCGACACCTCCAGTCGAGTCTGTCGACACCTCCAGTCGAGTCTGTCGACACCTCCAGCCGAGTCTGTCGACACCTCCAGTCGAGTCTGTCGACACCTCCAGTCGAGTCTGTCGACACCTCCAGCCGAGTCTCTCGACACCTCCAGCCGAGTCTGTCGACACCTCCAGCCGAGTCTCTCGACACCTCCAGCCGAGTCTCTCGACACCTCCAGCCGAGTCTGTCGACACCTCCAGCCGAGTCTGTCGACACCTCCGGCCGAGTCTCTCGACACCTCCAGTCGAGTCTCTCGACACCTCCAGCCGAGTCTGTCGACACCTCCAGTCGAGTCTGTCGACACCTCCAGCCGAGTCTGTCGACACCTCCAGCCGAGTCTCTCGACACCTCCAGCCGAGTCTGTCGACACCTCCAGCCGAGTCTGTCGACACCTCCAGCCGAGTCTCTCGACACCTCCAGCCGAGTCTGTCGACACCTCCAGCCGAGTCTGTCGACACCTCCAGCCGAGTCTGTCGACACCTCCAGTCGAGACTGTCGACACCTCCAGTCGAGTCTCTCGACACCTCCAGCCGAGTCTTCGACACCTCCAGCCGAGTCTCTCGACACCTCCAGCCGAGTCTCTCGACACCTCCAGTCGAGTCTGTCGACACCTCCAGCCGAGTCTGTCGACACCTCCAGCCGAGTCTGTCGACACCTCCAGCCGAGTCTGTCGACACCTCCAGTCGAGTCTGTCGACACCTCCAGCCGAGTCTCTCGACACCTCCAGTCGAGTCTGTCGACACCTCCAGCCGAGTCTGTCGACACCTCCAGTCGAGTCTGTCGACACCTCCAGCCGAGTCTGTCGACACCTCCAGCCGAGTCTCTCGACACCTCCAGCCGAGTCTCTCGACACCTCCAGTCGAGTCTCTCGACACCTCCAGCCGAGTCTGTCGACACCTCCAGCCGAGTCTGTCGACACCTCCAGTCGAGTCTGTCGACACCTCCAGCGGAGTCTCTCGACACCTCCAGTCGAGTCTGTCGACACCTCCAGCCGAGTCTGTCGACACCTCCAGTCGAGTCTCTCGACACCTCCAGCGGAGTCTGTCGACACCTCCAGCCGAGTCTCTCGACACCTCCAGCCGAGTCTGTCGACACCTCCAGCCGAGTCTGTCGACACCTCCAGTCGAGTCTCTCGACACCTCCAGCCGAGTCTGTCGACACCTCCAGCCGAGTCTCTCGACACCTCCAGCCGAGTCTCTCGACACCTCCAGTCGAGTCTGTCGACACCTCCAGCCGAGTCTCTCGACACCTCCAGCGGAGTCTGTCGACACCTCCAGTGGAGTCTCTCGACACCTCCAGCCGAGTCTGTCGACACCTCCAGCCGAGTCTGTCGACACCTCCAGTCGAGTCTCTCGACACCTCCAGCGGAGTCTCTCGACACCTCCAGCGGAGTCTCTCGACACCTCCAGCCGAGTCTCTCGACACCTCCAGTCGAGTCTGTCGACACCTCCAGCCGAGTCTGTCGACACCTCCAGCCGAGTCTCTCGACACCTCCAGTCGAGTCTGTCGACACCTCCAGCGGAGACTCTCGACACCTCCGGCCGAGTCTGTCCACCTCATCAGGGTCGGCGCCGAGCGTCGGAGCACGGTCGGCGGCCGTCCCGCGCGCAGTTGGCCGGCCAGACAGTGCCGAGCGCTGTCGGCCTGCCGGTGCACGGGCACGTACGTGTGTGTGTGGCCGTGCACAGGCACGCGAGTGTGTGTGGTCGTGCACACAGGACGTGTGCACCGTGCACGGCGCTGCGGACAAAGGTGCGCCTGACGTGCGGGCCGAGTGTTTGGGCGGCCGTCCGCCGGCGGCCTTCGTCTGTCAGCCTGAGTGGTCCCGACGGTAGGAAGGGGCGGCTGTCGCGTCGGCTCATGTTTGTGTGTGTGTGTGTCTGTGTGCGTGACTGCGCATGTGTACGCACGGCTGGCTGTGGGGTCGTCCCTTTACTCGCCGGTGTTGACACGCTGGTGTTTTTGCTTCTGTGTTTGACGACAGCCTTCGGTTAACCAAGAGGTGCTGTTGGATTAAATTTGGAGGGGTCATACCCTCAACTCTGGCATGCCCTCTGCATATTGTACATGTGTACTACTATATATTACTATATAGTACTACATGTGTACTACACCAAGTCTGTCCTTCTCTGCCAGAGTATCTGTCTCTGCTAGCGTTTGTGTGCCTGTCGGCATCGACGAGCCAAGTTCCGCATATCTGTGTCGTAGTCGGTGTGTCCGTGCCCGAGTCTGAATGCCTTCGACAGAGACCGTATTTCTGTGTCCGTGTGTACGTGTCTGTGTCTCTGTGTCTGCCTGTCTGTGTTCGATCTGTGTTTCCTGCGTCGGTCTGCGTGACTGTGCTGGAGTCCTTGTCTGTGGGTGCGGTGGTCTGCGTGACTGTGCTGGAGTCCTTGTCTGCGGGGGCGTCTGGGTCGGAGTCCGCGTGCCAGCCGGTGTGTCTGTGTATCCGTGGCAGAGTCCGTGCGTCCGGCTCGCCCCAGCTGCTCGTCTTTGTCCGCCGCCGAGCCAGCTGATCGTTAGCCGCTCGATGGGCGGCACCGAGCGACCGCGCCGATCGCCGAGTGCGGTCCTGGTTATGGCGCACCCAGCTCGGATACGTGGCGCTCGTGTTCCGGATATACGGCGCATCCAGTCCGGGTGTATGGTGCACCCAGTCCGATTACGTGGCGCATGTGTTCCGGATATACGGCGCACCCAATCAGGG
This sequence comes from Ashinkailepas kermadecensis, assembly GCA_034440615.1. Taxonomy (NCBI): domain Eukaryota; kingdom Metazoa; phylum Arthropoda; class Thecostraca; family Neolepadidae; genus Ashinkailepas; species Ashinkailepas kermadecensis. The sequence continues at coordinate 112,224 of JAOTOM010002959.1, forward strand.
CATATGGTGCACCCAATCCGGACATATGGTGCACCCAATCCGGATATACGGCGCACCCAATCCGGGCATGTGGTTCACCCAGTCCGGATATATGGCATACACGGCGCGGACATTTGGCGCATGCGTTCCTGATATATGGCGCACCCAACCCGGGTGTTTGTGCGTTATTCGTCGGCACCCGTTGGCAAGGGTGGACGTTCAGTTGTACCGCAGCCGTTCGCAGAGGCACGACTGGATTTCGTCTGATACGTCTTATTCGAACGACACGTGTAATCGGCCCGACGCACACAAAGACACCGCCAGGGGCCGCCGTCCTCAACCAGCGGCGCACAAGGAATGCCGGACACATCTGGACACTCGCTATGAACACATCTGGAAGCGATTACAGGGGAATTGGAGCCGGGAGCGGAAAAACTTCTGGACAGACAGTACAGAGAACGAGAGGGCGAAAGAGAAGATTGGCCGAGGGTCACAACATGCACATGATGTACGGCAGAGTAATGTTTCACGGTCGCTACGCGGGGTATTTGGTGCGTCTAGTCCGGATATCGTGGGTACGGCCAGCGTCCACCACGCCTGACGACGGTATGTGGCACGGATGTGCACATACGAGGTGCCGTGGGTACGACCAGCGTCCACCGAGCCTGACGACGGTATGTGGCACGTCGGCTGTCGAGCCCAGTCACGACGCACACCGCCCACTGCATAGATGACCTCGTTGCATGCGGCCGTTAATATCGAAACGCTGGCGCCGCCGCTGCTGGCGCGCCGTATTCGGGACGCGCGTAGAAAGAACTACCGCCAGCTGGACTGGCATGTTTATGGCGGGAGCCTCTCGGCGGCTGGGCGCCACACCATAAGTTGGCCATCGACCTATGCTCAAAGAATGGCCGATGACAGCTTATAGGGTTACCAATCATAGCGCTCAGAAGGTCACTGACTGTGGCTCAGTGGGTCACTGACCACTAACCAGTTCAGAGTTGGAGTTCAGGGAGTCACATTGGATTAACCTGATGAATGTCAGATATTCAAACGGTAGTGTACAGGGGCCTAGTGTTTGATACAGTAACAGTTCAATACTTGATCCAGTGGTGGTCTAGAGTCTGGAGTCTGTGTTTGATCTAGTAACGTTCCAGTGACGATGTAGCGTCAGGGGTTTAGTGACGATCCAGCGGTCGTCCAGTGATTGTTCAGTGTGGGGTTGATGCGCGATTTCCGATACTGGCTCAGAGTTTCGGATCCAGTGGAGGTCCAGTGTGTGGTGTCCAATGACTGTGCAGTGGCAGTTGAATGTCTGGGGCGCAGCGACAGTCCAGTGTCGGCCCAATTGCCGACGGACGGCGACAGCTGTCCACGTTGCGACCGACCGTTCCCTCCTGATGACAATCGTGCCAACAGGTGAGCGCCCCTCCCCATCCCCATCCCCATCCCCATCCCCCTTCGGGCCGACTCCGTGTCGCTAATACACAATGAGACGGACAGCGGACGGCGGCACAACCTTTGCTGATGTAATGGCGTCATGCTGCTGGCTCAAACGTCCGCCTACCACACATAGCGCCAACAACGTGGATAACGCGCCAACCACGCGGATAACGCGCCAACCACGCGGATAACGCGCCAACCACGCGGATAACGCGCCAACCACGCAGATAACGCGCCAACTACGCGGATAACGCGCCAACCACGCGGATAACGCGCCAACCACGCGGATAACGCGCCAACCACTAACGCGCCAACCACGCGGATAACGCGCCAACCACGCAGATAACGCGCCAACTACGCGGATAACGCGCCAACCACGCGGATAACGCGCCAACCACGCGGATAACGCGCCAACCACGCAGATAACGCGCCAACCACGCGGATAACGCGCCAACCACATGGAGAACGCGCCAACCATATGGATAACGCGCCAACCACACAGCGTGGCATATTCATTATTCATGTCTGGATGTGTATGTGGTCTTGTTTGCCGCCCCGGACCAGTACCAGTGCGGTAGACTGGTATGCTATCGACCCCGGTGGCAAGGTTGGTGTCGCGGCGCTCATGGTCCATGTCTCGTGGTCCGTGTCCCCAGCTGGCGCTCATGGTCCGTGTCTCTTGATCCGTGTCCCCAGCTGGGGCTCATGGTCCGCGTCTGGAAAAAAAACTGCTTGACATCCAGTGCACCGCGCCTTCAGTGGGTTTTCGGTTGGAATGATGGCAACATATTCAAACACTGAAACCAGCCTGCCTGCACTGGCGGATTCAGGGTGGAAGCTGGGGGTGTCTACATGTAGATGTGGCGCCCCTTCAGGACGCTCGGGTGCACCCCGCAGTACGCGCAGACGTCTCGTGGTGAGCAGGTGGACTGATGTGACGTACAGACGGAACTCCTCCGACCACATGTCACCAGCTCCGTGCAGCCTGCTACATTGCTCTAATTTGGCCTAATCCAACGCTGCAACTGCTTTGCTTTTCAACATTCCCAGAAACGAGACAATGTGCTTGTTGGCCACTACAGTATAGTTCACCGTCTGGACAGTCGACGCAGCGGCGCCAGCCGTCCTGGCCAAGTCCAGAATACGAGCAATTAACGGCCCAGTGACGTCATAGCCGAATCGATTCGCTCGTCGTCTGCCGCCCGGCTGAGCCGGATTATTGACCTCCCCTCCTGCCCTCCGGCGTTGCCGCCCTCCCGCCCTCCCTCCCTGGGTAGGACCACGCAAGAGCTGGGAAGTACTAGTGCTACCCACTTTATATGAAACATATGCCCTGACTCACGTCACTCACATCTGCCCTGGGGGCTCGTTACCGTTGATGTGCGCTGTTAGATAACCAACCACCCGGATGGCGTCGCTGGCTGTCTTCGCAGATCGTCGATCGCGCGCGTCGGTGAGTTATTTAAATGACGTCACGTGACTAGCATGGCTCGAGTTCCGCGCTGCGTGGCCGACCACGTGTCGCGCGGTGGCCTGGCGATCTACCCCACGACCCCCGGGACACCAACCCCCCGCGGCGCGCGGGCTCCCACCCGCCCCCCACCCCCGGCCGCCCACACCCCCCCCTGGATCTGACCCCGGACGCTGCGCTGACCCGAGCCCGCCCGGCCTTGACACCGCCGATCCATCGGGCACAGGTGTGATGGTCGGACCTCGACACTGCTGACGCCGCATGTATCCCGGAAGTGTCGGCGTGTTCGGCGGACCAGACGTGGTCTGCTTACTACCGCGAGTTGGGCGTTTCCCAGCGTGTGGATGGCCCATTGTGTCCGACCGCGAGCTGGCCGATGGGCAGCGCCATCGAGTGCGTTCGTCTAGTTGTCCTGTCAGTGGGTTCGTCCGTCCTTGAGTCTGGCTGTCCTCCCGTGTGACTGTCTGTCGTGTGACTGTCCTCCCGTCTGACTGTCTGTCGTGTGACTGTCCTCCCGTCTGACTGTCTGCCGTGTGACTATCCTCCCGTGTAACTGCTATCCTGTGTGACTGTCCGTCTGTCTGACTGTCAACCCGTGTGACAGTTCGCCCGTGTGACTGTCCTACCGTGTGGCTGTCCACTAGGCATGTTGTGAAAATCTTAGCAGGTTTATCCCATTATTTCAGCAATTTGGAGTACATTGGCACCAGCCATTTTCAGTTTTTTTTGTCTTCTATGGTCGTGCACTAAGCCTAAAAGTTCAGTTTTATAATTCGGCTATTTTCGTATCTCGACAACTAATAAAGATAACTTTATGAACTTGCACTCGTAAGAATCGTCTCGACGAGGAAAGTCGTTTCCAGTCAAAATTAAGTGAGATACGACCCATAGTTTGAAGGTTATGTTCGTTTTAAAACTACGTGTGTTGGCCTCTCAACCTATGGACATTAATGCAACTTACGTCCTTTTAGCAAAGTTCACGAAGAAGCATGCATGAAAAGTTAATCTTACATAAACTGTACGGTCACCCGGTGTTGTGATAGTCATAAAGCGGCGAAAGGCATGCAATATGAATCAAATAGTGATTTTTAAATGTGCATAGGTACGGCAAATTGAGCACGGCTTTCGGTCAGCATTGTCCTTTGACGCATTGTGGGTATGGCATGGCAGCTTATGGACATAATTGTATAATCTATGCATACATGGGTGTAACCACGGATTCGAAATGGTGGGGGGGGGAGACAAACCAGGGACGCGGTAAGTTTGAACAGGATAGAGGGGCCTAGCCCCGCCTCCCCCCCCCCCCCCACACGAAAAAAAATCCTTGGATTTCAGCCACTTCTTTTTCAATGTCACTTTTAGCCACTTAATTCAATGTTCAATGTATTTCAGTTTTTTCTTTCAGATTTACCATTGTTAAAAATGATATTTTGGGGAATGAAAGTTCCGCCAAAATTAGCAAGTTTCCTAACTTATCACTGCCTATGAACATCTAGCTTTATGTCGTATGTGCTGGACCCGATTTCACGATCAGCATAGAGCAATGCTGTATGTATGTTAAACGTTGTCTTCTTGTAGCAGGAAAAACGTAAAATATTGGACGATGGTTTTATGGTAGCAAATATGGACATACAATTACCTTTCCCGTGCTTTCCTGTTTACGGGGACACATTTCGATGCAATGACAACCAGGGCGAATAAAGGGTGTGGCACTGAGGGCATGTACGCCCCACGTGGAAGGTGTCGTCCCTCAGGCCAGGAAAAGGCGTCCCTCTGAAAAGGTTCCAGTGTACCCGCTCGAATTTTTCAGCCGGAGGCGCCCCTATGAAATGAAAAGGCACCCCCATAGAAGGAAAGGCGCCCCTTCAGGAAGGGCCGAGTGCACCCCCCCCCCCCATCGAATTTTGCAGCCTGAGGCGCCCCTCCAGGTGCTTTCGCAGCGGCGCCGCTCCAAAGAAATGGCGCTCCTCTAGACAAGTGCCCCCATGACAATTCCTGGATTTACCTCTGATTACAACTTTGCTCTCTCGCGGTTATGAACTCCGGCTAGTTATAAAATTGTGCACATTCACGTGTGGCTTCTCTTGCAAATTTGACAACTTCCGTTTAACCATTAAGAGGAAAGCGGACAATTTGAAAAAGTTCTATATTTTATATGACCGGAATAGCAATGTGGCAGTGTAAATTACAAACCAGCGATGAGAGCACTATCCGAGCAGGCTGTGACGGATTTCTTGGGGGAGGCCCTAGTCATATAGGATACGAGTGCTTGTTATCACCACGGCTGGAAACAAAAATAGATTTGACCCTCCTACTGCTATTACACTCAATCATTGTACACACGCCGGACCCTCGACACCTTTGAAATTATTTCGATATCTCAACATTCTGATACCGTACGGCAAACCACGTCGAATTACAACCACATAATGCAAATTGAAGCCATAGCCACGAAACGCGAGGACTGAAAATTGAACTAACCTTTGACCTTGAGGCTTGATCGGGATATCCCGGGTTGAAATGTTACTCGAGGGTTGCCCACGGCTATCTCTTGATACCAAGCATGGGTAGCTTTGGGAGAAAACGAAGAAACGCCGGGCGACCGAAGAAATGAGTTCGACCTTTCACTTTGAAAATTGATGTGATTTCTGAACAGTTTGCTGGAGTACCACACGGCACGTCGAATGACTCCACTTGATGAAAATTGAAGACAGCGACCAGGCGCGAGGACTTCGAGCAATTGAAGCTAACCTTCGGTCTTGTGGTTTGAAATTGACATGTCCCGGTTTGAAATGTTACTCGATGTGCACCACGGGCTATTGCTTGATGATGTGGATAGGTTAGGGCGAAGAAAGAAATGCGAGGCGACCAAAGAAATCAGTTTGACCTTTGACCTTAGAAATTAGTTACATTTGGTAACATTATAATACGGCACAAGCCACGCCAAATGACACCCACTTGGTGCAAATTGAACCCATAGCGACGAATCGCGAGGACTTCGAAAAATTCAAACTAGCCTTTGACCTTGAGGTTTGACCTTGACATATCCCGATTTAGAAATGTTACCCAAGGTTCACCATGGGCTGTCGCTTGATAGCGGATCTGGGTAGGCTTGGGCGAAAACCACAAAAAATGTAAGGCGACCGAAGAAATCAGCTTGAATTTTGACGCGTCGAGATTATTGCGAATTATCGACTTTCTGATACTGCACAACAAGACAACACGAATGACACAACACGAATGACATCCATTTTCTGCAAATTGAAGCCATAGCGACGAAGCACAAGTACATCCAAGAACTCAATCAAACCTTTGACCTTCACATGTCCCGGTTTTAAATGTTACTCGAGTGTTCACCACTGGTTATTGCTTGATACCAGATTTGGATAGGTTTGATAGAAAACGAAAAAATTAGGCGACCGAAAGATCAGCTTGGCCTTTGTCCTTGAAAAAAATAATTCGATTGCTTAGCTTTCTGATACTGCATAGCAAGCCACGTCGAATGACGCCCATTTGATGGAAATTGAAGCGATAGCAACCGAACCTCGCGTTCGGTCGATATCGCTTCAATATCGCCATCTAATAAATCAAGCTAACCTTTGACCTAGAAGTTTGACCTTGACATCTACCGATTTGAAATGTTGCACGATGGTTTACCACAGGCTTGATACCAGATTTGGGCAGGTTTGGGTGAAAAAAAAAAATAGGAGGCGATCGAAGAAACCGGTTTGCGTTGAACCTTCACCGTTAAAGTGGTAATGTAAGATCTATGTAGTTCCTTCCAGCGTGTTCAGTACAAGCAGAAGCATTTGCGGTAATTGATTCGAACGATCATAAACCCGTCGCTGAATGCCGATGCCAATACAAATACGCCTTTGGCGAACTCGTCGCTGAATACGAATACGAATACGAATACGTTAACTTGACGTACGTGCTTTAGGCTGCCCATGACTTCCCTCAATGATCTTGAAGATACCCAAGGACACCCAGAGTCGCATTTGTTCAAGATATATCAATATATGAGCAGGGGAATGTAACCTAAGACTATAATATAAAGCCTTGCGATAATGCAAATTTGTTGCCGAGCAGACCACAATTTTCTACACAAGCGAAAACAGAAGATGGTCAAGGTTCATGTTAATAAAGAATGGCCTGGAAGCAGAAATTTCTAACGTTTACTGAGTTATCATTCGGAGATTTTGTGACGACAGATAGCCTGTGGAGCCCGTTGATTGGCTAGATCGGCTTTTAATATTTTTTCTGATTCTCTTGCATATATATTTTCACTTTATAAATGATTAAGTATAATTTTGCGGCGATGATACTCAGGTAGCTGAGGCTAGGGGTGGGGGCACGGCAAAAAATTGAGGGGGACAAATCGCCACTTTTCAGAAGTTGGTGGGACTTGTCCCCCCAGCTCCCCAGTGGTTACACCCATGTATGCATAGCTCCTTGTGTCGATCAAGGTTAACTACAAGATCAAGGTCAGCCAAGTTAACTACATCACAATTCTTCATTCATTCATCAGCTACTTATTCCACAACATATCGAGCTTTTTAGTATCAAGTATCATCGTATCACGGTCTTGATATGGCCATGCCCCAGAAGCATACAACTTTCTGTACCGTCGCTTAAGCTGCCCTTTCTTGCTTGTTGCTTTAGTGTTCATGAAGGCAAGTGTTGGAATACCTGCATTGCGGTTTGAAGCTTGCTTCCTCCAATGATTGGGGAAGATCGGTCACTTAAGCAATTGTAAGTCGATGAACGTGAGCCAATGGCCTTGATGACTGTACTTTACCATTTGGGGTACAAGTTATGTTTCCTAATGTTTACCATTACGTGCAGTTATCTGCCTTACCTCCATTGTTGGTGTACATAGTAGTTGGAGTGGATGCATCACTTCGAATTCTTCACAGGATGGTCAGTCATGAAGCGGCAAAGGAGCAATAACAAAGGTATTTTACGGACATGACAAGATGTACAGACCAGTAATAAGTCGGTTGGTTGGTTGGTTGTTTGGTTAGTGATTAGTTATTTGGGCTTTAGGGCGCACGGACCATAATGATCATAGCGCCCATGACCAGTAATACGCGATTAACGGCAAATGTGGGGAGGGCAACACATGAGGCGCAGTGGCTAAATGTGATTTAACCAGGGTTAAATCAAGCTAAAACTCGAACGTAGAGGCGAGGGACCGCACAGCCGGGCGGCCATAACACTCGGGTGTGAGGGCGCCTTACCTCGAGGGGAGCTCATGAGAGGGACGGACGAGAACGGCCTCTGGGCCGCGCAGTCAGGTGACACGCGCGGAGGACGACGGACAGTGTACGTCACCAAAGAGCGACGTCTTTCCCCCGCCCACCCACGCCACCACGCCTCACATTTGGGCTCTGCCGGCTGCCACTGCAGCCGTTGAGCCTGCTTCGGCATGTCGCGAACTTGTCGCGGCGCGGGCGGAGGATCTAACGTCTAACTGCACAGACAATTTAGACACAACGTTATCGCACGATGAGGGCTATCCGAGCCACGACAGGGGATCGGCCAACTAATAGCAAACTGATTAGGATGTAGTAGGACAGCATGACTGGAGCGGTCTGGCAGCAACAATGAAGAGAGGTTTTAAGCTGAGCGTCTGACATGCTTGTAGTATGGGGTTCGATTCCCCGCGGTGCCCGCCCTTCCTGCCGGGGTGAGAGACAGACGACACCATATGGCTGCAGCTGCCGAGTGCGTCGTAAAGCCACAACGAACGAACAGCAAATGTGGCATTCGCTGCAAACGTGCTGCATGTGCATTACAATTGCTAAACCTAACTGGTATGGAACCAAGCTGGTATGGAATACGGTTAAAAGTGTGGCTCACATCTACGCAATCGGTCGAAACTGAAACCGAACTTCAAATGACGTGTCCTCATCATGTTTCTGTCTTCACTTGTATTCACAACTTGTAACTGTACGTACATTTTGTACAATGCACATAAGATTGGCATTTCATGTCGGATAAGATTTAAATTTGATTGAAGTGCTGTAATATACGTTACTGCCAATGATTTCAGAAAGATTATGATGCTTACGTTGAAAATGAGCACGACTTCTAAACTATGGTTCATAAGTCATTTAAAGGGACTTCTACTCAGCTGTCAAAGTTTATATTTCGAGTAAGTGGCAGGCAAGCCGGAACTCTCTAACAAGCAATAAGTTGAAGACTGTAAAGCCCTGTGTTGGTGAGTGGGCTTCACCATCACACCGAAACAGAGGCCGCGAGGTGTCCCCGTGTCGCCTGCGTTTGGGACATACTTATGCGACATACCGGTATCTCCTTAGCGGTGACGAGACGCCACGGTGCCCGAGATGCACCGCACCAATGTCAGTACGACAAATTTTAGTCTCATGTCCCCGGCTTGCCCACGAACGGAGACGTCACTGGACGCACCAATGTCTCGCTTTGGGAAGTATTAGGGGATGAGTCGGACATTGTTCACTGAGGAGAGCTTTTTAAATTCCTCTTGGAAATTAGATTTTCCGTAATTTACACCGGTCACTAACATATGCAGACGTGGCTAGTCCCAGTTTTATCATGAACAGATCCGACATCGTCTTATCCACTTTAAGCGATTTAACTCCCTGTCCGAACTGACGTTCACTCGCTTTTATGATTAAATGACTTGAGTTATGGGCGCTATGTGACATATGCAGTCGATACGCCCCTAAACCACAATAAATAACTAATTTCCACTTTAAGCGATTTAAATTTCCGAAACCGTTCAGAAAAGGTGCAAGGTATAGTTATCTTTATTGATTTTCAAGATACAAAATAGCCTAGAGTATTTTTTACTGAAAATGTTAGGCTCCGTGCGCGACTCCTGGAAACATCCTATTTTAAAAATTGTGTTGCCAATGGACTCCATATGACTTTTGCAATGAGATAAACCTGTTGAAGCTATAACTGTTCACACTTTTGTCAAAATGAACATACCTAATGTCCACCCGTCTGATTCTCCGCCCATCTGAATGTTCGTCTGGCTGTCTGTCCGCCCGTATGACTCCCGTCCATTCGCATGTCCGTCTGTCTGTGCGCCCGCGCGACTGGCTATCAGCCTCCCCATCCCTCTGTCGGTAACGCGACCCCGTGCTTCCGTCCGCGGCGCTCGCCGGAGCTGCGTCGACTGCCGCCGCAATATAGGGCACGCACGTGTGAAAACACTGCCGCACACGTGGCCTGATGGGCCGGGCGAGCGAGACGTGCGCGGCGCTCGCCGGGGCTGCCACGGCTGCCACCGCAATATAGGACACGCACGTGTGAAAACACTGCCGCATGCATGAGCGATTTACCGAGTGGCCGCTGAGCGAGACGTATGCCTCCTCTCCGACAGAAAGTGGCACGCGCACCTGCTGGTGTGCTGTAAAATCGATAAAACAGTAGGCCGGCCTCGTTTCCTCGCACGGGACGCTCAGCGCGAGTCTGGTTGGCATCTGAATTTATGGCGATGTTTCGGCTGTGTTTTTGGAGTGGATGGATCTGTCATCCAATCTTAGGTGGGCTGGGCTTCGTGCTGAGCCCTTGATCTCATCACCTTGTAAGACATGTCCAGTGCAACGGATAATTTGGTATTGCGTTTCCGGCATGCTGCTGGCGCATTTTCATGACTCCGACGTTCGAGGCGGTCAGGCCCACAGCTAGACTAACCAAACAACGCGTGATTAGCTCTGACTCGGCCACCTCGCTCTGCTGATGAGACTGCTTCCGACATGACAACCTTAGTGGCCACGATAGAGCTTATGTCGGGACGTCGCACACAGGCACAGCATCGCATCTGACCAGAGACGTGGCAGACGTGCTGGTCGGCCACCTCGCTCTGCTGATGAGACTGCTTCCGACATAACAACCTTAGTGGCCACGATAGAGCTTATGTCGGGACGTCGCACACAGGTACAGCATCGCATCTGACCAGAGACGTGGCACACGTGCTGCAATGAACCTGTGTGCGCGCCCTCGTCACAACACATTGTCCCTCCCCGGTTGACGGTCGCACGTGACCCCTCAGCTCCCTGACGGCATTTGCCCACTATTGACCACGCCCTGGTGGTGGTGGTGGTGGTGGGGGGGGCGCTCCGGGGAATGGTGTCGCTCGTCGGGTCCAACCCGGCTCCGCGGACTTGCCAAGCCGCGAAATTAACGACGAAGTGGAACACCTCGACCGCGTCCAGTTCGACGGACGGCCGCTGGCACATTGTCGAGATGAGGTGGCGGCGGGCGTGGAAGCCGGTCCGTGGCGCGCCTGTCGCGTGCCCGTTCCCCCCCGGGCGATGTGTCGCGGCTGGGCCAGCAGGTTGGCGGCCGGCCCGGTCGTCCTGACAGCTGCCCGCGTGAACGGCATGCGTGTGATCGACCATGTGGTCCGACTGGTCTCGTCGTCTCTCCATTGCACCGCACCGTCAGTTTGTGGCGCCTTCCATCCAGGTCTGGAGCCTCACTTACACGTGAGGGCAGGTCAGAATCCCACCCTGAGCCTCATTTTCCTCAGGTCCGGACCCTCATTTGCAGGCCAGGGCAGAGCATAGTCCTACCCCGGTCTGGAGCCTCATTCGCAGGTCAGGGCAGGTCAAACTGGACCGCGCCTCTTGGCCCACCCTTTCCCCTAAGATCCCATCCTCACTTGCAGAAAGGGCATAACTGCGTGTCAAGAAAGGCGAAATGTGGGCAGCGGTGATTTTGGCTTCATTGTTTTCATGCATTAGCCGTGCCAAAAGGCGTAATGTGGCGTTTCAGTGCTCGCCGAAGCGTGCCACGTCCTCACCCCGTGCGGCGACGCCCGAGGTCGCAGGTCGGGACTTTTCAGTGCTCGCCGAAGCGTGCCACGTCCTCACCCCGTGCGGCGACACCCGAGATCGCAGGTCGAAACGTGCTGGGTCAGGCCGCCACGTTCCTCAGGTCGCCCGGTGGCCGGACAGTAATGTTTGCCATGTCTTGTTTTGACCACGCTGTGGGAGGTGCAGGTAAATTACTCACTGTTAACGCGACTGCATTGTGAGCACCCCTGGGGGTTTCCATTTCGCTGCGTCACTGTCGGGTGGCCCCGCCCCGCGCCATGTGACCGTGAATGTGTGTGGAACACCGTGAAGGACGCCGCAACGGTGTGCAGCGCAGTGTTTCACGGTGCGCTCTTTCGATCAACTGGCACAGCGCGGCAAACGGCTCCTGTCAATGACTGGCGCTGGTTTCGGTGCGCTACTCTGGCGGAAGCGAGTCCTCTCGATGTGGGCACGAGTCAAGCGTGCCATCTTAATGATGGACTTGAGAAGCCCGAAATCCCGGTGCGATAATCATGTCAAGCCTGAGATCGAGGTGGGAGAATCTGTGAAGCCTGACATCACGGCGGGCGACTCCCGAGACGCCATGACATCCTGATTGGAAACTCCGGCGAAGCCTGACGTCCAGATGGGAAACTCCCGTAGTCCGACATCCTGGTGGGATAATCCCGCGAAGCTTCTCGTACACATTGACATGACTTTGTCCTGTTCAAAGAAAGGAATTGTAAACCCCGAAGAAATTCGCATCCTGGCGTCAGAAAAATAGACAAATATCAGGATTTCTCACGGATCTACACCGACGGCTCCAAGTCCATTTCTGTCGTTGTTGCTTCAGTGGATGCGGTGTTGGATCTTTTTGTCAACTGAAGCGCATCGATTTCTACTGCTGAACTGTGTACCGTTCTGCAAGCTCTTTATTTTATCCAGGATGACCAGTCCACAAACCACGTGGTTTTCACCGAATCCCTGGGCAGTCGCTGGGCAATGAAAGCGTTCAACCAGGAAGGCTTTTAACAGGCTTTTCCGCATTATTATATGAGTGCTTAAATCCATAAATAGCACGGACAAGAATATCGTCTTCTGCTGGATCTCCAGCCATGTCGGACTTGCTCGAGATGAAGCTGCCGACATAACTGCAAAACACGCTATCAGCAATGGCCATGACGTTCGCTTACTGCTTTCTCCAAGAGATCATGTTGTAACATGTTATTATGACTTAGAGCTGAGATAAGGCCGATCCCACCAGATATCTGATAAATGTCACTGATTGAGCAACGAAATAGAACCTGATTTCGCTAGAAGAGTGCCGTTCTAGAAGTCCGCCACACAGTATACAGCTGACTTCCCAGGCATTGGCGGCTGGCCGACGTGTTGTGGGTGGTGAACGTCGCTGATGGCCGTCCATTTTGGTTCCGTACAGCGAACAGTAATGCAACAAATCTCCGTGGTCTAGAAATTCAATAATCTAAGTTGGCGGATGGTATTGCAAACCGGGATTAGCATTTCATTGATAGCAGTATTTTTTTCCGTACCATTCAAAGTAAACAAAACCAAAATGATATTTGAATCGTCAAGTATTGTCATATGCTTCCGAATTATCTATATTTTAGATATATGCTGATCATCAATGCAGATTGGAAGACGTCCCTGTGGAAATGTGATCCTTTTCATTTAATTTATCATTTCCTGCACAAAACTATGTAGACACTCTTATCATACATGTCTGGACAGTCACCTATTGACATACATCATGTCTCATTTTCACGGTGTTCCAGCTAAACCGACGATTCATCCCCTACTCCTCCCCTGCCTCTTCCCCCTCTCCCATTGGCAAGCTCCTCCGGTCCCACTGATTATCCTTCCTGTCCCCAACAACAATATCCTCTCCTACCAATGATCCACTCCATCTCCACGGATGAAACCTACCATCCCCACCTACGATCTCTCTCTCCTCCATCGACGATCTCTCCGTCCCCATCGACGATCGACATCCTCGATATTCGTGCATCCACGGTGCACACCGCCACACCGAGCTGCCGTCATCACAGCCTACCTGGCCGCGGAGTCCGGCAGCGCCACGGACCCACCGCCGAGACAGGCGGCAGGGGCGGCGGCCGGGATTCCTGCGCCGCGCTGCCGCCGCGCGCTGAGCGCTATCTGTGTTTGGTTAGGGGGGGAGGATAATTTGGCAATTTTGGAATTCGCATGTGTCCATCGGGGGATATATTTCAGACAATTTTAAGCATTTTTCCAATATATATTCTGTTTCGATCTTCCAAAAAAAAACCTACTAGGGCCAAATTACTTTTTCGTGTCCGGCGCCGCTCGGCGCGGGGCGCAGGCACGGCGCCATAAGGGCGGCCGGCCCACCGCC